>QQSS02205336.1:0-11818 GCA_003687565.2 Craspedacusta sowerbii
CAGTCAATCTGATTATTCTCACCTAAGACATCGCTAAATATACGATAATTACAATGTCACGTGATAGGCAAGAATCATGTGCCTACACTGACCAATCCGTACATAACACTTGGAAAAGAATGTCGTTTCATACGACGATTCTAACGATGAACGGCCGTGAAGAAATGTTTTCGGTTTAAGAAACTTGCTTCAGTGGCATTCGAGCCGTCGTCTTTGTCGATCTCATGTTGTTTAAGCGGCTTAAATGAGTCTATACAAGCTTCCCATCGCAGTCTGATGGTGCCTTCACAGTTACCGGTACATTGTCGGTCAAAATCTTCCATCTCGCCGGCGAAGACGAGAATAGGACATAGAGGTCGATTGTGCCGAAGAAGGAAATCGCAGGAATGGAAGACTTTGCGCCGTCAGCCAGAACGAGGTTCAAGCAGTGACCAGCACACTGTATTTTCAAAACCTTCCCGTTCGTTTCCTGAAGTCGAGCTTGAACACCGACATTATGACCATTCATATTACATCCATTGTCGTAAGCCTAGGATCGACAGTCTCGAATCTCGTCACTGAGAGCATGCAAGTACGCCAGAAAAGCACACCTTTTGGAATGCAAGCCACATATCAAAGAATCACGGAAATTTGCGTGAAAAATCTGGTGTGCAGTCGACAATGACAGAAATATTTTGAAATTCTCAAGCAAGACAGGTTCGTCTGTCGAACGTTTTTAGACAAAAGGTCAATTAATTCATTTTGTGTGTCATTCGATAAGTAGTGATCCTTCATTTTCGTTTAACACTGGATCATATTTCGCCAGAACGTAGAAAACTCCCAGGAAATTGCCATTAGATTTGGAGCCAGGAACTTTATGGTATCCTCGGAAAGGAAGGTTTCGTTTAGAGAGTAATATGACAAGGTCAAGGACTCGCTTAAAAGCATCTCTCCAGACTTCCCTTGCTTTCTGGTTGCTGTTGTTCGATAAGGCATATGTCCCTTGCACTACGATTGCCGATACATCGACGTAATTCTACATATTTTGACAAACAGTTCATGTGAGTGTGCCCGATTTCGTGTTCCTTCACTCTTATTCGATTAGCCTTCCCACGCCTATAGGGTAGCCGCGTTCTGTTTATGTTATAGCGGCCTGATTTCTATTTGGGTCATCTTTTTTCGCACGGCCCTGGTTAGGTCGATTCATTCCTTTATTGGTGTTTGTCAATTTGTTTGCTCGATTATTGTTAATTTGCCATAAATTTAAGGTTAACTTTTTTCATGCTGCGTGGCGTTGGCTTGTTTATGCTTATGTGTTTGTCGTTGTCTCCTGTTGTTTGTTTCGTCTATTATTTTGAGGTTGTTTTTTGTTTGTTTATTTTGAGGACTTTCTATTTTTTAACCTTTTTTGTTAATTTGTTTGTTTGTTTTGTTATTTATTTTCCTGCTGTATTGTGTTTTTCATTTTGTTTGTTTGGTTGATTTTTCCTGCTGTTTTCTTTCCATTTGTTTTTTTTTTGTTAATTACTTGAGGGTTGTTTTGTATTTCTTGGTGAGCCGACATAGGCATCCCACTCGCAGTTTTCTACTGTTTGATGAAAGATCCTTATGCTAAAGGATCATCTTTTTTTCAAGCATCTGAAACGATGACAGCAATTTTCTGGTTTTCTATGGCTCGCGAATTTTCAGTTCAACGCTTATTTCGATGGTTGCCCTTGTTTACGAATCCTGTTTTCTGTTCCACGGTTTGAGATTCTCCTTTCAGAAGTTCTCGAACTGTGGATTGATTGATTGATTTTGCCTGCTAAAGCGTGAGTGAGTCATTTCTGGGGGCGCCATTGAACGCATTTCTTTGCGATTAAATCACGTGGTCATCGTTATGAAGGGTCACGAATATGATAAATGATAGCTGGCAATCAATAATATATTAAATAATTAATTGTGACCACCTTATGGTTCGTGCGTGCGGCAATGAAGTGAGAGATTCACACCCAAGCATCTGCTTTTTACACGAGGGATGTTGTTGGTGAAGAGCCAGGAGTTTCCCCGGATGCGCAGTCCATCGATCGTCGATGACAGCAAATGAGGCCAGTCGTCAGATGTTGGCTGAGCCTCTCAAGTAGCTAAAGAGCTCGATGCGTACCCTCAAAGGGAGGGCTCGGACGACTGGTAGATGCTCCAACGATCTTGAAACTGACGTCGCACTGTCCCCTGTTACCCGAAGACACTCTTCGTAAAGACCTTTCCAGAGGACGACAAAGTCGTACTGTGCTGGTTAGATCTTCTTAGGAGATTCGCCAAACAGGGTAGCCACGAAAATATGTCACATACCCTGCTTGCCCACCGACCGCCGCGTTGAGGTTCTCCTAGTTGGCCGGCACACTAGTGATGCTTATGTGGGGCTGTGGTGGTTAATGAAATTTGGGATGCATTAATTCATAGTATCATATAACCCGTAGCTTGTGTGAATGCAGTCTAAAATAAATGTTTTTCAAAATTTCTAGGTACTCGTGGCATCGCAAGGTTTAAATGTTTCATCACATTCCTCGTATATAATTAGAGTAGATTGCTTACGATCATTAGAGCGAATATTTTGATACATAGATTTTTGTGTACTCTTGCGTGTTTGGTGCAACGAAAGTCATTGCATTAATTCCAGTGGCTGTGCTGAAAGAATTCGTTAACGCGAAGCAAGCTTTTTTTTTTCCTGCGCTTATGTTGTTGTATAATTTGACGATTTTATGCCACGGTATATTTCGTGGAGAATAGTTTTTCTTTTTTTTTGAGAGAAAGGGCAGAGGAACTTCAGACTATAGGGCCACGGTTCGTTGGGGTAGTTTTTTTGTGGATACCAGTCTGTTTTGAGGAATGGGGCGTCGAGAAGGCCACGGTTCATTGGGGTGGCTTCGTCGTGGATATCAGCTGTTTTTTTTTGTTTGAAAGGGTGGCTTTTTCTGAAGGCCACGGTTTATTGGAGTGGCTTCCTCTTGGAGGTCCCGGCTTACTGACGTACCTTCGACACTTGAAGAGGTTGCTTTGCCTTGACCTTACCTGGATCCTACGAGCACCGCAAGACACACTAACAACACGAGACCCGTCGAAGACGACGGCTCAGTCTATCATATTAATATGTGTATGTGAGCGTGTAAGTGTAGGAGTGTTTGTGTGTGCTTGAGTGTGTGTGTGTGTGTGTGTGTGTGTGTGTGTGTTTCTGTGTGTGATTTTATCACGCTCCGTGTTCCACGTGTCAAATTGGAGTCACTCAACTCGTCACCAACTGTATTGCGCAAGACAAGTCAGTCAAGACAAGAATCTAGTCTTCTGATAAGAAGCTAAAGGTGACCCATTAACGTACTAAATCATAAGAGCTGCAAAGGACAGTTCTTCGTAGCCAAGCTAGTCGTTGTAAAAAGCCATCCATAGCATTTCTAGATGGAAGTATGCTGTGAATCTTTAAATTAATGCAAAGTGGTAAATTCTTTGCAATTACCTTAAGGAAAATTTTAAGCAAATATGAGTTAAAGCGGATACAAGTTGTCGAGTTAGATTTAAATGAATTTGCATTGCAAGCGTGCGCCTATTTAACTCTGTGTGTGCGTGTGTGTGTGTGTCTGAGTGTGTATGTGTGCGTGCGTGTGTGTGTTTGTGCATGTGGTCATTTGTGTTTTTGGATGTGCGCGTGTTTAAACGTAGGTGTGTGAAAACTTCGTATAAATAAGGCATATAATGGGTGACCAAACGTGTAGAAAAATACCATTATATATGAAAAATAGACTGTAGCCGAACGCAGTATGGAAATTTTGACGACTTCGCACCGACATTATGTAAAGGCTAGGCGCCAAATTCATTTAAAAGCTGCGTGCGACAGATTTGTCGCTCTTTTCTAGCGTAAATCGGGATTGAATCGTTTGCTTGTCGCACGCAACTCGATGTAGAAGACATTTTTTCCGTCGAAGATCTGCTGGAATGGATGCCAGAAAATTGCTTTCTTCTTGCCATCAGACCATTCAACGTAATGCTCTTAATCAGCCCTCGGCAACTGTTGATGCTGAAGTTAAAATGTCTGGATATGATCTGCTGGAATGGATGCCAGAAAACTGCTTCCTTCTCGCCATATGAGCAGCTCGCGAGAAAGCAGTTAGCCTCAATCATCCCTTAGTACTGTTCATCTTGATGCTAAGATGTGTTCGACTCAACACGACTCAAGATTCCTTTTACAGTTTTACAGGGAACTCTTGGTGAGACCAGCGTAAATCATAATTAATGATCATGAGATCCCGGGTTCACTTAAACATGGCGCAACATCATTACTGCACGCCCATGTAGATTGCGACACCGTAGATCTTCCTACCCCAAGTACCACCCACACGCATAATGGAACGTGGACCCAAACAACTCTTGCAGAGTGA
This sequence comes from Craspedacusta sowerbii, assembly GCA_003687565.2. Lineage (NCBI taxonomy): Eukaryota > Metazoa > Cnidaria > Hydrozoa > Limnomedusae > Olindiidae > Craspedacusta > Craspedacusta sowerbii. The sequence goes on from QQSS02205336.1 coordinate 4,389, forward strand.
GAGCTGTATCCGACCAAATGGAATGGGGGCAGATTGATGGGTCTGATAGAGCAGACCACAGCTCGCTTGGCTTGTAATGGTGTGTGTAACAGCAACCAGGCCCGAGGAGCGTGTGCATGACCCTGTTGCAAGCGCTGGTCATTGCACCAGTTGACATGCCGATAAAATGTGAGCCCCCCTCTCCCCTGTGAAAAGGACTCCGTAACCGATTTGCGTGCCAGTTGCTCACGACTTGTCTCGATTACTCCGACTCCAGCTTTCAGCTGATTGTGGAGCCATGATCTCCATATTGAAAAGGAAATTAACGGCTTCGAGACAAGCTTGGATGAAAATAAATCGCATGATCGCTTTCATTTCGACCTCTGTTTCTTGAGAATAAGCGCGATGGGTTTGCGTCTCATTCCGTTCTATCCCGTAAACCTTGCCGTGCTGAAACCAAACCAAGCTAGTTTGGCTCACAAAGTATGAAGTACTCCAGCCCCAAAAGTTTGGAACGCACTTCCAGAGCATATTAAGAAAAGTGCTAATGAAAGTCTTTTCAAGGTAAATAGAAGAAATTGGGATGGATCCAAAGTTGCACGTATGTGAGCAAAAGTTTGATATTTACAGACTTTAACTGATTATATTTCTATAAAACTGGCCATTAGAAAATCGGAAAATTAACGTCTTTCTTATCAGATTTCTCGGTTTAGCAGGATTTATCTTTTATATTTCTGGCTACTAGAAAATCGGATATTGGACGTTTTTCGTATTTGAGTTTTTTTCGGTTTAGTTAGCTCTTGTATTTATGAGCTAGATTTTCTTTTTCATTTTGATAGGTTAATTTTTTTTATTTATTACGGAGCACAAATAAAACGGAAAGAAATAAGATAAAAACAGATGCACTTGGTCTCGCTTACTCAGAAGCAATACGCAAAATGGTCTTGAAAAGTCCAATTATGACTTTGATGACGGGACTCATTAGGACTGGGAATTTGCGGTGCCCATTGAGGAGGGGCAGTTAATTGCTTTTTTGTTTTTTGTTTTCTGACCGGTCAAGGCAAACTTGAGTCTAATGTACCTCCTTACTAGACAACGCTGGCTTGAAAACGAAAGGAAAAAAAAGAAACGGTTATTTTCCCAGGCTCTCGCTCACCACCATGGTCACACATGCTATCTGTGATTTCAACGCCTTAATGATTAAAGAACTATAAGCTACAAATCCTTGATGCTACCCTCAACATTTTTATATACATAACTACAAAAGTATACCTAGATAAGTAAGTCCTGCATCAAGTTCATAATCGATGAGGATCCGAGAAATTCGATGTGTGGGCCCTGGCTCGCAATGTCGTATGGTAGCAACCACAGCCCAGGTCGTTAATGACTTGCGATATCAAGGAAATTCGGTGTGCAGGCGGAAGTGTTTACTTACGCAATGTTTGCGCTGGTGTGTACCACACTTGATGTAGGATCATTGTTTGAACAATTTTTTGTAAATGCGAAAATGTTTGCGTGACATGTCACGTGGTCATATCAACCCACGTGAGCGCCTCGGCAAAGGCTGAGTGCAGTAGTGTGTAGGTGTCTGAAGAACGTATAAAAGCCAAGTGTCATGATTTTCCGAAGCAGCTAGTCTCTTGGTCGAAGCAAGGACATCTAGAAGAAGAGACATTCTTTTAACAACAAAATAATCTTCTTTAAAGTAAGTACTATACGCTCTATATTCGAGCGGTCTTTATTTTATCATTATTAGCACTTCTTACATACTCCGACCTAGCAAGTGTTTGCTTGATAGGCGCATACGCTAAAATGCACATGTGAGCTGGATAAATTACTGTCATTTTTCCTTCATAAATTAAGCTTATTATCAATACTTTAAGCCTATTAATATCTAATATGGTGAATAAACCAGCAAAAGTGTACTTTAGAGTTTTGCCTCTTGGCATACTGTTGCTAGATTTATGATGCGCTGCTGAAGTTTAAGATAGTTAACCTTTATACCATTGTTGAAATAGCATTAACTTATTTAATTTTGTATTTATTTAAGTATATATGTACTTGTTTACTAGCTAAGTAAGTTATAAATTTATTTAATTTTTTATTCCTTTATTCATTTATTTGTTTGTTTCTTGCATTTTATTTCTTTATTTATTTATTTGTTTTTATTTGTTTACTGTATTTTATTTATTATTTTATTTGATGCATGATGATTGTATTACGTTGCGTTTCCAGTTTCCTTTCAGGAATGACGCAATTGTTTACTTTGTTTGTGCTACTCAGTTCGACTCTTCTAGCTACCGGAAAAGGTAACCTCTCTTGCTCCATATCCAACTTGGTTCAGGTTTGCGTTTTGAGGCACGCTTGCTATTGAATTCTGTTGAGAAAGTTGCAAGTTCTGGGTTTCAAAGATGGCTCTGACCTAAAAGAAAATAGTTCATAGGGTTAATGTCGGATCTCGTAATGATGGTGACTCGATCAGCACAGGGCTCGAACCAAAACAAGTCTTGAAAAACCTGTTTAAACGTGTGTTCCGCACCCACATACACAAACAAACACACATATACACACAAAAAAACACATATACACACAAACAAACACACCTATACACACAAACAAAGGCACATATACACACAAACACGCAATCATGGTGCGCAGACGGACAGTTTTCATGTATAGGAAGTAGGATTTTCATCCCTTGTTGAGTTCTGACACGAACTGCATGCAATTTTTCCGACAGTTATTCACAGAGAAGATCTGTTACCCCCCGTGGAACAAGTTGAGCGAGCAGCAAAAGATCCCACCAAGGAAAGTTGTAAGAGAAATGGCTTCATATTTCATAGGCATAGTGCTGTAAAGTCTCAAATTGTAATGCATGTTTTCTTTCTCGATAATTTTCTTGGCTATCTGGGACCCTAATTGACTAAATCAGGGGTCTCCAAACTTTTTAGCCCGAGGGGCATTAACGGGAGGGGCCCCGGATATAGAAACAAGGTCAAATACAGTAGAATCAAAACAGGAGATATTTTTATCTGTATACACAACCTAAACGCATCCGATGTGGGTTAAGAGAAGCAAAGCATTATTCCTGAAACTAGTTCGCCTTCCAGCAGCGTGGCATTCACCGTATCATGAGTTTCCTTAATTCTCTTTCCGTACATTCCGTATTCGCAAAAGTTCCCTTTTCTATAACTTTTCTTTATGTTGATCACGGTATCCGCGGGCCGGACTAAAAGGCCTCGCGAGGGCCGTTGTTCGGAGACCCCTGGACTAGATTGTGTTAAGCGGTCATATCTAGAACTTGATATCTGGACTTACCGCAAGCTTAAACGTCTTCACGAACATTCACAAACGTGTGCGACGATGTCTTACACAGCACTAAGCCGCAGTTAGGCAAGGCAAGTAGCAGGAAGACAGAAGCCGGAAGAACGAGAGAGAGGCTTCTGTATTCTCCCAGGTGGTGCAGGTCTTTTTCAATGGGTCATACAGGTCCGTGTTTCTCAATTTCTTAAGCACGCGTACATTTCCCAGACTCAAATTCGTGCCAGCATCATAGATCTTTCAGTTTAAGAATCTTGAGAAGATAATCTTCATAAGATAAAAGCATTTTATTATATACGATTTTAAATTCACATGGCGTGTACATGTTCAAAAACACACGCTGATCAAAACCTTGAGGCGCACTTAACTTCTTACCTAATTAGACAATCGGTATGATCTCGAGCAGCCGTTGGATAAGGACGAAGATGTCAGGCAAGAGCCTGTTAAGGGCGAAGAGGCTATCGTTCTGGTCGAAGACGCATCCAAAGCCAGAGATGCGGCCACCAACGGTGAGAATACGATCCACCCCAACACGAATGATGGACTTCGACCTGCACGGGTTTTAGTTGATGAAGCTGGTGCTGCATCTCCCGAGAGGTTGCAGAGGGACCCTGACTCAAGCCGTGAACTGAAAGTAGCTGCTATTTCCTCCCGAGATAACCGTGCCTCTGATTGGAGTCAATCTGACGACGGGCATGCGAGCAAGCGAAGCGTCGTCAACATTCCAGTCACAGACGGAAATGCCGTGGACAAAATCATCAAGGTGAATACTAACGGTGAGTTCAATGAATGTCCATATTGTCTTCTTGTCTCACTTGCTCATGCGCTCTGCTTGCCTTGCTATTGTTATGCAAACATGCATGACTATAGCAATAAATCGGTTGCACTTGGCAAGTCAGTAACCTGTCAAGATCTAAACTGCCGCTTGACGACTGCAATGATTATATTTTTCCATGCAGATTAAGAAGCATAAGCTGAGTAAGCAGGGCGAAGCCTCAAGCAAATAATAAAGAATTGCATGAATTACGATCAGATTAGATAAAACAAATAGCTTGACGTTGTTCTTATTTTTAAAATGCTACTCTTTTAGCTGGCGTGGATTCCAACTACCTGGAAGGCGATATCATGAAGCCTCAAGGATCGACAAAGCGAGATGTGACCAACCAAGAATCCGCGAAGTGGCCGAAAGAAGGGAACTACGTGATCCTCCCTTACACCACGACTGGCTTGAGTAAGTTCTCGCTTATTTCCTTTCCCCTTAAACGTCATGCTCTCAATATCACGCTACACACGTGCATACATATATAAATAAGTAGATTTGATGATACGTAGATACATCCATGTATTGATATGAATGTGTATGTATTGATAATCATATGTATGCATGCACATGTAGTAATATGCATATGCATACTGATAGACATATTAATTAGTATATATATATATATATATACATTGATTATTGTATATATATTGATATGTATATATGTTCTATATATGTTGTATATATGTTTTATGTACATATATATATATATATATATATATATATATATATATATGTGTACTTATATGCATATAGCTGTATATATACGTATATACACATGTGCATATTCATTTATATGTATATGTGTGCTTAAATGAAATGCAAAGCTCGAGCTTTGAAGAAATTTCGGTGGTTTATGATTACCAGCTTAATAGACTTGCTGCTGAATCAACGCGCCTAGTTGCTATGATGAGTCTGTTTACTTTAGACACCGCAGCCACGACAGCTTTAACCGGCGCCATCGATAACATTCAGCGCGTTTCTTGCGTGAGAATCGTACCGAGAACCACGGAAGCGAACTACATAAACGTACGCTCCGGCTCGGGGTAAGAATGACAACGTCTGCCCAGCTGCTTTGTGGCTTGGCAAGGTCCGCCCATGTCTAGAAATCTTAGCAATAGTTATAACTTGACTAGTTTATAGAGTGAAGCATGTATAGCATATGTACAGTACATATATATATATATATATATATATATATATATATATGGATAGATGGATAGATGGATGGATGGATCCTATATATATATATATATATATATATATATATATATATATATGTATATTACCCTCCTTCATCTTCCCACATGTGTATTTTTGCAGGTGCTCTTCGTACATCGGTAAAATAGGGGGTGCTCAAGATGTATCCCTTGGCACTGGTTGTGAGGCCACCTCGATCGCTACCCACGAGTTGTACCACGCGCTTGGCTTCTGGCACGAGCAGTCCAGAAGGGACAGGGATACCTACGTCACCATCTACTGGGATAACATCGAAGCAGGTAAACTTTAATTGAATCTCATTTTGATGGATTGGTTTAGTGATATTTCGTTGCTGCTTGATTTATTCATTAACTTATTGTATACATTACATTATTTTTGCATTACATTAATTTGTTTTATACATATATACATTTATTTATTAGTTGACTAGTTGATTGTTTATTAATTTATTGATGCATTGAATATTTCATTAATTGCTTCATGGATTGATTAATTAGTCAATCGATCAAAAACGTTGTCATTGATTGATTCAGTTAGTTCCTGATTGATTGGTTGATCTTCGACATGCCGTTTAACTTGTTTGTTACGAAAGTGGTGAAGCATTGGATGTGGTAAGTATTGAATTGAATTTTGTAAAAATTCGTTTAGTAATCATTGAATTGGCTTCCTCCCTTTCCCTCTAGGCAAACAATACAACTTTGATCTGTCTCTTCTTGGTGCAACGGATTACTATGGTTACGAGTATGATCGAAACAGCATAATGCATTACGGAAAGTAAGTTCAGCTTAAATATATTAGAATAAGTTAGAATAATTTTCTTGGCTCTAGAAACTTCCTCATACGCCGATTGTTTTTCTTTCTGCGATACAAAATGAATAAGTGGAATAAATTTTCTTATAATAAATCTTCCGTTAGGGCATTTTGTTTGATGGTTAGCAACGCGCTTTGAAGGAAGAGTCACTCGTGAAAACTAATAGATTCATCAACGAAAGTTAGATTTTTGCCACCGGAAACGTACCGGTTTCATTTCATTAACACGTTTAATTACTCTAACGATATCAAGATTTAACGATTAGTATAGAATTTTAGGATACATGAATATCAAGAAATTTGAGAGACAAGCCATATTCATCAAAGTTTAGCAACAGTGTACGAATGTTCTTTTGCGTGCATGGTTTCCATCGACATAGTCATCATGGACGTGGTTTCCATTTCTTCAGTTACGCCTTTTCGAGCAACGGGCGAAAGACGATTGACTGGAAAGCGGACAATAACCTTCCCTTGTCGGGTACAGAGCTGACTAGTACGGATATCGGTCAACTTAATGCCCTGTACAGCTGTAACAGATACTGTGACGGTAAGAATGACATTATATTCTCACAGCAGTATAACTTGTTAGTGCGAGTATTTATGTGAGGAGATTTTTAAGTAGTACTCTATCTCAATCAACTAGTAAGTACAGTAAGACTGTAATTTGTAACTTGTACACTATGTCTTACAAATTATTTAGTCTTGTAAGATATGTTATCACATTTCATAGGTGATACATGCATGTATCACCTATGTCATTCATTTCATAGGTGATACATGCATATATTATAAAATATGTAGTATTTATATTCTTTATAATGTTATTGCATGATTAAGTGTATATGTATGTGTTACATGTATATAATATATGTTATATATTAAGTGTATATATATGTGCGTGTGAGTGTGCTTAATTCAATCTTTACAAAGCGAATATGTTTTGCATGAAGTCATGTACCGTGCTCCAGTTTGCCATTATCTTACATGACCTTACATTATATTTCAATATGTACTCTTATGGCTGGTTTGCTTTGTCGGTTCAGCTTTCGGTCGTACTACCGACACGGTCGTGAATACCGACAACTTGCAGGTCCAGCTGAGCGAAGGCCTTCGCCTGTTGTCTAGCAACAGTAACGCCGACCTGGCAATGAAGTTTTGGAACTTCATCGCCAGATGCCAGTACCCAGGCTACTATGTCCTCGTAAGTTTCAAGTGAAAGCCGTCAATAATAATCACATACTACCAAAATGTCTGATACATTCATATGTATGTATAT
>QQSS02205347.1:0-11816 GCA_003687565.2 Craspedacusta sowerbii
CTATCTATCTATCTATCTATCTATCTATCTATCTATGTATCTGTCTATCTATCTATCTATCTATCTATCTATCTATCTATCTATCTATCTGTCTGTCATCTGTTAAAACGCCGATCTATATATATGACTCTCTCCATTTTCCTGAATATTGCAGAATGAAGTTCTTCGCATGCTTGTTTGAACCTAGCAAGACTATTCTTTCAGATCTTAATAGGACCAGTAAACCAAAATATCTTTGGGATATATGAAAGCTTTTCGACAAAGACAACATTATGGACGAGCTGAATAAAGCGAATACAAGAAAGACATCTATAAGGCGATCGAGTTTGTGGCCGGACTTCAAAGTTGCCTCAAAGTAAGCCCTAAAAATTTATCGAGAGCATTTTTGCGGGCTTGTTTACTACTTTTAGCAGATTTCAAGCGCAATTTCTCTGGTAACTGGCAACTCTGACTTTACAAGAAAGGATTTCGAGAACCAAGAACACTCTGATTGTTGCATTCCAAGGATAGAGTCTATTCAAACCAATGTACCAAGTTCCGCACAGGGTTGTTCGATAAGGCCATGCATTTGTCGCGTCTGAGCAACAGCGCTGAAAAGCAGCAGCTCAGATATGCTCGGTAGTAGCATAGTTATGCTGAAAGTTGCTTGGTTGGGTGAGGTGTAATACAGCGACAGATGACCCCTGTCAAGGCTCATTGCAGTAACTCAATTTTCTATTCAAATTGGAAAATGTGTTTCTGCCATTTTCGAATGCCCTTATGCTTGGATAATATGTTTTGAGTGAATTGAATATTCAGCAATCAACCTGCATTTGGTTGACAACTGCTGACACTGTCAGACGTACAAATAAGTTTGAATGAATGTATGAAGGCAGTGCTGAATTTATTTGTCTATATTCCACAGAAGTAAGCGAGCCGCACGCTGTATGCAAGGGTAAATTCACAGACATTAGCATTATTTTCTTTTAAATTTAGAAGTCGGCGTATCATTCCTTTCAGAGCAACTGTGAAATTACAGACCTGAAAGATAGAAACTCTAGGACAGTTAAAAAAGCCACTGCTTAATAAACTTGACCATGCTCGCAAAAAAAGGAGCATAAACCAGCCTCAAAAGGTCTTCCTAGTGTGCCAAAAGTTTTTAGCAGACTTGTTGAGACCCATTTTTGAGTTACTCTAGTTTAGAATGTTCTCATTTTCGGGAAAAACGTTTTGCCACTTATACTTGCTGCCTAGATGCTGAATGCTACTTCAGCTGTACTTGTTGAGACCCGTTTTTTAGTTACTCTAGTTTAGAATGCCTTTTTTTTTTCGGGAAAAACGTTTTGCCAATTTTTCTAGTTACGTCGATGCTGAATGCAACTTTAGATGTACTTATTTTTTAGTTGCCTTAGTTTAGAATATCAGATAATTAGGACCAGTTTTCGCCCATAATAATTACTAGTTGTAGTCGATCCAGTATGAGGGGCCATAGGGTTAAATCCAAACGGGGAGGACAAAAATCAGTTGCCTTGCAGGACTGTGGCTTCTTGGAAATTTTGCAATATAGCTAGGTCCTCATTACGTCGAATTCTGTTGGGTCAAAGACCCTGATGCCGAAATATCTTGTGCCGAAATATTTTCCGATTCTTTTCTTAAATATCCCAGGTTTTCTCGACGCTTCCATCGTCATTGTTGACCGGACACCTACTTCTTAGTGTGCCTACTTCCTAAATTTTACATCTGGAAGTTTTGTTTGAAGTAAACAACCTTAGAATTTTGAAACTATCGGAGAGGATTGTGCAGATTACTGTGCTTGATAAAGAGATTGAGAAGCAAGAAGCATAGGAACACGTGGGGAAAAAAAGCTATTCACTACTATAATTGCTTTTAAATGCGTCAATTTTATACAGAAACGATATGTCTCATTTCGCAGAGGAATATATTAGTTGTTCAAATGATTTACTTTGGTACCTCATGGTTTCTATTGCAACTTTAAGATTTATCCAAGTTTGTTCCGTAATCGTTGTGACAGCGAGTAGTTCTGAGCCCGCTATGGCGTTAAAAAAAAACTGTTCATAGAGCCTTTATTCGATCACTCGCTCATGCCAGCTATTCATTGGGTTTCCCTGCGTCTTCGTCATAATATTGATTGAGTTTTCCGTATTTTGTCAGCCATGGTGACTTCTGAAGCACTTCCCGACCTCTGCTCAACCATTGTGACTAAGGAAGTCAGCTTTTGAAGGACTAATTTTGGCCTTTTAAATTTCTTGGAGTAAGCGAACCCAATTTTGTACTCTGTGTTGAATTTAATTCCCATTTGTGTCTCCATGGTTGTAAGGAATAGACAAATCGGATGCCCAGTAGTGCTATGAAAAATGAAACAAATAGAAAAATGCTGTTCTTGTAGGTTTATCACATTACTAAAACAATAAGATTCTCCTTGCAAGTTCGTTCTACTCTTTTGCTTTATGTTCTTCCTGAAGCCGGACTTGAGCGAGACTTGACGAGATGGATCTAATCCAGAAGGGGCAGCGTTGTCCCTTAACGTAACGTAATTCTGGCGCATTTGACAAATAGCACCAAGTCCTACATTGTTATTGCCTTGCTAGCAGAAAATTCACAACTCCCGTATTCGCTTTCAAGATTGATGTTAATCGTAGATACGAAGGAGAGCTTGCTTTATCATATCCGAAATATCTTGTTGAACCCCTGTGGTTCATGTGCGTATGTTCTTATTGAATGTTTTGATTTCGATTTATTTAACAAGAACTGGGTGTCATTGCTGGTCATCAATGACTTCCGAGTACCCCCTACCGACCAACAACTCTTCAAGCACGAGGAAGAGCTGCTTCAATGTGGAGAGTACTTTTGGTCTCGCCACAAAGCAGTCAGAGGTTGCTAAAGATGGCAGTTCCGAAGGTCATAGCCTTGGAAGTACGAGTTGCAGTGACTGGGCCAAGGAAAATAGACCTGTGGCATTCGGTTTCACTGACGTGTTCGATGGGAAAATAAATCCTAATGTTCAAAGCCTGTCAGCGAGAGTCAAATATAGTATTTGGTTAGTTTGTTAACACGTGATATCTCTTTATGGACGGCATGTAACCACAGTGGCAAGTCTTCGCACAATACACAAGCAAATCGATGGATCTCTTGTTGCACACTGCATGTTAGGTTCATGCTATAACAATCAGTGTAATTTCTAAAATTAATTTGTGTTTCAAACAGAAGTGGTCTCCGTTTAGTACGTGGGTGTTTAGTGTGGATTTATTCAAGACGGCTACTTGATGGTCTGCCAATACTAGATGGTCGGATGGCGTACTAGAGACAGTGCACTGCATATGTAAGCCAGAACTAAATGAGGACATCATAAAATGTCTGAATTTAGTCATCTGGATATCCTGAATGGCTTTTCATTGCAGTGAAGTTTCTAAAATAGCTGCCATTTATAAAACAACGGCTAAGTATGTAATAATGCATAGCCTGTAATTTTGAAGATTTTTCAGCGAGCTCCATTTCATTTGTTTAAGCTTAGGTTGCCTTATTAACTTTAGGGAGTACTTCAAAAGAACTCCAACCCAAGTCTTCTCTGGGAAGCATATTAATGATCTCCCAAATAAGAAGATACGAGGAATATCTGATGCTGATGCATTAGGCTTTTCTTTCCCTGAGGATGGTCTTATCACTGTTCACAAGCGAATCTTGTATCGAAAGCTGGAAGAAAAGAAAGATGCATCACAAATTCCAATTTCAAATAAAATTAAGTGGAAGTGTCGTGAGAATTATGCATATGGTATGTTGGTCAGCCTTTATGAGCAAGATAAGTTGTCAGAGCGAACAATTGGTGAGCCCATAGCGGATTGCTTGTGCGCGTTGATAAAGGAAAATTGTTGTGTTCTTGCACTTGCGGACGGTGTCAGCTGGGGTGAAAAAGCCAAGCTTGCAGCCACCTGCAGTGTCTATAGCAGCATAACACATTTGATAGAAAAACTTGATGTGAATGTGAAAAATACTAGGAGTGTTTTTCGTTGTATTCTGCAAGGATTTGAAAAGGCACAGCAGTGCATTGTGGATCAAGATGGTGCAATGACTACTTTATGTGTTGCAGTAGTCGTTGAACTTGTAGACAAGCCAAACTGGGGATTATGTGTGGTTAACCTTGGGGACACATATGCTTATGTGTACAGTGAAAAAGCAGGGGTTAGAGAAGTTACTGCAGGCTCACATTCTTTGGAAATTGCTCGCGACATGCGAATTTCAGGTGGAGCCTTGGGGCCAGCAGATGGCTACAACCCTGACGTTTCTAATCTAACATGTTCCTTTACACTGTTAGAGGAAGGTGATATTGTTTATGTGTGTAGTGATGGGATATCTGATAATTTTGACCCTATTGTTTCCCACTTGCCTTTATCACCGAATGTAGAGCTGCCATTGACTGACCAAAACAATGTAAGCAGGACCACTAATGCTTTCATCATTGAGAACGCAAGCCATGATTTGCCTGGCACCAATCCTGTAGGCTGTGTTCCCGAAATTAAGTTGCCTTCCCTAGCACAGACTGTCCCAGAGAGTACATTTGAAATAATGGAGCAAAGCAAGGAGCCGTCAAGGCAGCTATCAGGTCAATATTCACTCACTCCAGCTCAGCGACAGCAAGGTGCTCTTGGTCAAATGACAACGGTATGCTGCATTCTTGAACCTTTTCTTCATTTCTGAGACTTCAGGAGTATTTACTTATATGCAGGAGTATATACTGCAGGAGTATATAGAATTTTTTTCTGTAGTATTTGCTTTGCTTTTGAAGAAACATTTTTGTTTCGTGTGTATTAGTTTCATAAAAGCTTGCACTGACGTTTCGGCTCTTTGATTGGCAAGTAAGTTAAGTGGAAGCTGGCAAGTCATGGAGGGTGCACACTGCTTCACATTTGACAGATGTTATGGTGTTTGAGCTGGAACTTTCTTGCATTTATTTGGCACTTTTTACTTTTTAGACTGAATTATTGACAGTTTATGAGAAAAAACGTTTAAAACTTATTTTTAGCTTGAAAATTTGATTGGGTCCCTCAGGTCGTCATGATAGTCATTGTGAAAACTCAGTTTTGATGAATAGGAACCTTACTCTTACATCGCTTGCAGTAATTTATTAATTGGGAGTTTTTTTCATGTACATGAGTTAACTGTATTTCGCTTATTGAGCAACTGCCTTGGAAGCTGTGCATGACGCTGGGTCTGCGTTTTTGATGAGTTAGCTTGCTATTTTCTTTACTAGGTCATAAGATCTGTCGGGGAAGACCCAATAGCCGGTAGTAAACGCACTGCCATTGATGTGTGCGCTCAGCTTCTCAACTTTGTTGTCAACAAGACTGCTGAGAAGAGGAAACTCCTGGAGGAAGTTCCGCAGACGATAGTGAACCAGCTGAGCGTGCGAGCCAGAAGGCAACATGTTCAAGAGCTCAAGCAGAAGTTGGAAGGCGTCCCAGGAAAGCTTGACCATGCGTCCATTGTAGCTTATCAAGTGGGTAGGCATATCGTGAATCCTCTTAAATGGGAGCCTCTGAAACGTGACCAGTGTCCCAGCACGGAGGTGGGAGTTCCTATTGTACGCGCCCTTAATCCGAAGCCGGGTAAGGTTTCGATTTTTGCTGGTAATTTTAAGATATTCTCTTAGTAAGTGTGCTAATCTATCTATTACGACTTGGTCTTGCCTGCTCTTGCATCACTGCATACGGGTACGTCTCTACATACGCACGGCAATTCGCTTGCGTCCAAAGCTCGGCTGGCTAATCCAAAATAAAGTTTCACAAAGCATATTCAGTTAGCAAAGCAACCATGATGACGTCGGCAAACTTGCAAGGCGCTTGCCTGGTCCTGCTTGCATAGAGTGGAGGCGCAGTGAGTTGATAAGATTGCTATGGTAACTCCGTACGGAAATGCCTATGGTTAGAGTGAAGTTGAATAGGTTAATAAGACGGTTGGGGTTCTTCCAGAATGGCTGTGCTCTGACTTGTCGTGCGTATGCTTAGAGTGAAGTTGAATAGGTTAATAAGACGGTTGGGGTTCTTCTAGAATGGCTGTGCTCTGACTTGTCGTGCGTATGCTTAGAGTGAAGTTGAATAGGTTAATAAGACGGTTGGGGTTCTTCTAGAATGGCTGTGCTCTGACTTGTCCGCGAGAAACGGATGCCTAGTATATGGAAAATGCAAATATCAGGGTAGGTTTATGGGAAGTTGGGTAGGACACTGGCTGAGGGTGGCATTCGCCACTAAGGTGTTCGACGAAGATGTGGAAATGTGTGTTGGTTTTGGTAAACTTTTGTGCTTTGTCTTTCAGCACCTCGGAGTCATTCAGTGGACTCTTTAAATCAGGGTACTGCGCTGATGGATATGCCAAGTCAGACAACTGCCCAAAATGGCGCCTGCCCGGTAAGGAGCTGATATCTTGTTACGTTGCACTGGCTTTTTCGGCTTTTCGTCACCCCTCCCCCACCACCACCACCAAACGCACAAAACCTTAGGATCGTTTTAAAGGGACACAAACCGCTCTTTATTATTCATTTATTCTTTATTCTTGATGCGGAATATTTCTCTAAAGGCGTTTGGGTGTTGTTTTTTTTGCTCGTGCTCTGTTTCTTGCTCTCGCGCGAGAACCTTCTACGTATTTCAGGGAAAACTTCTTGGGCATTGGAACGCATTAGTTTCCGTATGTTTAGGGGCAAGCGTCTTTTTTTTTTTTTTTTGTATTAGTTGTTGCTGAGAAATTCGGCTTGTGATTGCAACTCCCAGGAGTGTCTCGCGAAGCTTAAAATTTGTATGAGACACATGCTAGTACTCGGCATCTGGTCGATATCTGAGCTTAAGCTGTTCAATGATTTCTTCCCTGCATTGATTTGTGCTTTCAGGCTGATAGCAGGCAGTTCTTCTCGCACAAATAAAGCGGCTGCCGGCAGTTTTTCCGCCCGCAAATTAAGCGCAATTGATGGCTATCGTATTGCTGAATCCAAAGTGGCTGGCTCCACTGGCGAAGTTTGCGAAACACGTTTCTGACCAGCATCATTTGAAATGGCATTCTCCTTGAACAGTGTAAATTCTCTTTTGCTGTTTTGCAAGGTAGTTTAGCCCTGCCCTTATTCATGCATCTGCTTTTGTGTCAGTGAAAATTAGTTTAGAATAAGCCGTGCGTTTTTGTTGAAGTTGAGAAATTAGTGGAAAGCAATTGAACGAAGGAACGTTGGTCTTGGGCCTCGGTGTGACCAGGCGCTGTATAACTGCTTGGACCTCTGTTTTTGTTTTAGTTTCAGATTTGGACCTCCTTGTCTTTGTTTGGGTGTCGTTCTTTAGTTTTCTGTTGAAAGTAGTGATCATCTTCAGCTTACTCTGTCTATGAGTAAGTCCACAATCTCTTCACATGCAATATGCTAGTAAGATTCAGGAATCATTGTTTTTAAAGAAGCGCTTTCAGCTAAGTGATCTTTTGGTCTAAGTGACTTTTAGTCATTGGCTCATCCTGTTTAAAAACGGGGAAATTTTCTCTCGTGTATAATCAAGCAATTTTTTCCAATGGTGGCGTGTTTTTTTTTTCTGTTATTGATACGGTTAGTGAATTGAACAAATGAGAATGCCTGTAATAAAAATTGCGATGACTCTGTAAATATATTTTTATGTAAGGCCTATAGATAAGAATGCATTGGAGATGGCAAAAATGGCTTTTCCTCCATCCTGCTCCTATTTCTGGTTTTCATTCTTGGCTTCATATGATCATTGCGACCGGACTCCCTACGTTGCCAAATAATTATCATAGTACATATGTATTTAACAGCTATTGACAGTACCGAGTTTAAGGTACTGTTGTCTAAGGTATTATCTTATGTTGTCAAATTATATAAAATTATTATTTAATTATGCAACGATAATTTCTTTGTTTTGCATATAATTAAATTACCCTGTTGATAAAAAGTATTTTTGTTAATTACAATATATTACATATGATTAATTACTGACACTTATCTGTATGTATATATATATATATTATACTATATTATACATAATATTATATTATATCTATTATTATTATATATGAATATATATATATTTATATATATTATCTTATATATATGTATATATATTAACATTTTCCCATTATAAGGGCGATCATGATTGGGGCAGCAGCAGATGATAAAGCCTTCTCTTGAGCTTGGATTCTTATCAGCAGCTTCGACGTCAAGGGTTGCAGACAAGTACTTTGCGGGCCTCCTCTTTCAAGCGCTGCCAGCCGATTCACGGGTACTCGCTTTTCCGATTTGTCGGGTTACCCTGCAGCACCAGCGAAATGGAGATAGCAAATTCCTTCCCCGTGTTATAAAGTAAAATAGGTAACAGATACATTTTCCCCCTCCTCTACAACATATTTATAAATACTTAAACAAAAAGCTTTCATAAGAAGTTCGTTTTGCCGTCACGCGCGACCTACGAAGGAATTCATTAGGTTTGCTTTTGCTTTACATTCACGAATTTGGCAGACGAGTGTTAACCGCGGAGTCTTTCAAAAATCGATCGTCAGCCTAAGTTGAAACATATAAGCAAATTTGCTATTATGATTCACGGGTACTTCCTTTGAAAATCTGCTACTCAAAGGCAGGACCTGTTGCTGCTGATTCAGTGTTGTTTGTGAAGATCCAGGAGTTTCCCCGGATGCGCAGTCTATCGATCGTCGGTGACAGGAAATGAGACCAGTCGTCGGATGTTGTTGAGCCTCTCAAGGAGCTAAAGAGCTCGATACGTGCCTTCAAAGGGAGGCTCGGATGACTGGTCGTTGCTCCGACGATCATGAGAAGCTGCCATTGCACTGTCCCCTGTTACCAGGAGACACTCTTCTTGAAGACCATCCCAGCAGACGACGAAGTCGTGAAGTTGCTGGTCAGGTCTTCTTAGGAGATATGCCGCACAGGGTGGCCACAAAAATATGTTATATACCCTGCTTGGCCACCGACCGCCGCGTGGAGGCTTTCCTAGTTGAACGGCCGGTTAGTGTACTGGCTAACGCCTCTAGCGCCACATCCTCCCTTGAGGGTTCTGGTGGTCTGCGAGCACTATAGAAGCCCTAGCACTTGATTCATCAGATTTCGAGAGCACTTGACATCTTCTTGACAATTGCATGCACTTCATAGGCAGTTCTCAGCCAGAGCAGTCGCTCAGACGAATTCAAATCATAACCTGGCGCAGATTATATGATAGCAACGCGCAGTCCTCCGAGGCAACACCGTGTTGAGCACATCTTGTCAGATAAGCGGCGAATTCAAAAATCGCCTTTGTCATTTCACGTTCTTTTCGTCACTTTTGTGAACGTTGAAGCCAAAACTAAGTGGCGAAGTCGAATGAGCACATGCACATACGCTAAGGATGGGAAGACCGACTCATTACAATAAATTCACTCAGTAAACGCGACTCTTTTTTTTTTATCTAGCATTGCAAAAATTTTTTCTTCACGCACCATCTATTTTCTGGGTTTTTGCTGGGTGCAAAAAACTGACTGTCCTATTTTGCTTCTCCTTCCACCTTCCCCCAAGACCCAATTCTACCTTCGACTATGGATCAACATATGGTGCAGGTTGGATTTGAAGTGTCATGGAATGTGGCATGTGAATATTGTGTCAAAAACAGGTTAATCCTTCCGGCATGGTCGGCAGGTATTTCGAGCCCCTACCGCCCAAGGCCGATCCTATTTTGATGATTCCTAGTTTGCACTATTTGGAAACTATCTATGGTGAAGACAAAACTTCATTGTCTTTATAAAATAGGAAATATTTACTTGTGATTGGAAAGGTTGTTTATTCGAGTAAACAGACACAAATTCGAGACGACGTGTAAACAGATTTGTGGAAACTGTCTTGTCTCTTGCAAGCCGGACCAACTCACCGTGCCTACAAAGCCTCAGGTACCAACAAAGGTTTGTCTGTCTGTAATTAGACACTTTGAGTGCATCTAGGCGTGACTGCATGAACTTGGGGCGACCGACCGAAAAATAGAATGTGTGTGTGTGTGTGTTTGTGCTCGCATATGCTTGCGGGATCGATGAGGGGGGGGGGGGCAGCGTGTATCGTACATGGTATGTATGTCCAGTAAGTATGACGTACAGCACCCGGGTCGTCATAAAAGCGGTTGGCTGGGTAGATCACTCGACACGTGCGATTCCTGGCCGGTCATCATAGCTGCGTTTGGAAGGGGCGCTCAAATCGCCCGTGATTCCATCGAGATGTAGTCGGCTTTCATATGAATACCATAATCTTGCGAGTATCAACCCTTTCGGCAATGATTCGCACTTCTAGCCCCCCGCAAGATTTACAACAGCGTCGCCGACGCAGCGCTTATCGCTTCGTCGCATGACTCTCTGACGAGCTAGCGTCGTGAAGTTCAACCTCCGCACGTTTGGCCTACGCGATTGCTCGCGGCGTTTGTTTCGACGTGGGAGAACGCAATCAAAAAGCTATACGCCAAGATACTCGCATTGCAGTTTTGCTCTAAATGGAAATCGGACGCAATGCGAGCATAATCTGATATACATATATATCCAAACAAGCTCGAATTCAAAAATTTTTCTTGGCTTCCATCCCAATAGCAGGGCAAGGTTATTCGCACGTTCCAACAAATAGAATATTTCTAATTTTCATTTAGAAAAAAGCCTTGCTTGATTAATTGGGAAATCCCTATAAGGTCTATTATTTCATTTAATATTACTATATTTCATAAACTTTAGTTTCTGTCTTATCACTTTAGCATTCTGATACTCGTGCCAAACTCCCAAACCATGCCTATCTCGAGGCAATTTTTAATTAAATTAAGTTCAGCACGTGACAAGCACAAAGGTCGAAGCACACGTAGGTGACGAACACACAAGACTTCATTCACACGAGCAGCATTGTTTGAAGAGATCGCTGAATAATCGCCTGCAGATGCCTAATCAGCATACGCGGAAGGAACCGAAAAGTCGTAGGTGACAAGACACAGACGCTAGACAGCTTGGGTGGGCGAGACTGCCGCGCAAACAGTGCCAGTCATTCGCCACAGCCAATCGGTTCAGCCATTCGTCACCGACGCGAAAATAGGCCGGCTTAAACTGCGTCGGACAATCTCGAAGCCACGATTTTTCGTGGTGACATAGAAATTCATTAGCAAGGGTAGGACCTAGTGGAGACCCCATGGCTACCCCATCTACCTGCATGTAGTATTTGCTGTTGAAAAGAAAAAATGAATACTTTAAAAACTTTAATATATAAAACTTTTGTAATTAGTGTAGACTCCACTGAAAGCTGACTTATGGAAAACAGATGCAGCAAAAAGTTTATCTAGGCGCGTAATGTTTACGTCTAAGAACGGCATAAAGTTACAAGATTCTTTTTCAATGGTGAAATTCATATTCGGATGGCAATTGATGGATGGCAACGGATGGAATTACAAAGTTTTATCGCAGATACCAACAAGCACAATCCTGTGTTTAATATTCGCGATAAACATGCTGGATATTTTATGCCATCATTTGACATCAATTCCCTTCTTACGAACATCCCTCTGGATGAGACAATAGAAATTTGTTGCGAAGTCCTGTATACTCAATCTGATACAGTGAAAGGTATATACAAAAAGCAACTTCGAGAACTGCTTACGATAGCTACTAAAGATTCATTTTTTCTTTTCAACAGCAAATACTACATGCAGGGAGATGGGGTAGCCATGGGCTCTCCACTAGGTCCTACCCTTGCTAATGTATACATATGTATGTATGTATGTATGTGTGTGTGTGTGTGTGTGTGTGTGTGTGTGTGTGTGTGTGTGTGTGTGTGTGTGTGT
>QQSS02205358.1:0-11816 GCA_003687565.2 Craspedacusta sowerbii
TATATATATTTATGTAAGTGGAACTGTATATATATATCTCGATCGGAGGCATATATTTCCATAAAATTGTCTGAAGTGTTGTATGCAATTTGCTTTGAATTCTGGAGTTCCAAGTGAGATCTCATGCTGGTTGCTACAAGTTTGTGACAGTCGCTTAAAGCTAAAGATAAGGGCTATTTAAGGCTTCTGGATCACTTTGTCAGGATTATGTCAACAGAGGACATCGACCTATTTCTTATGCACGTATTATCTTTAAATACCTAAAGACGTCTCAGAATTTTTAATATCTTGAGGCGTCACTTCTAAGTCTATTTGAGTCAATGTTCAAGTCTAAAATGACAACGACGTTATCATATTTTTTATATTAACTATAAGACGAAAACAACTCTTTGTAATTTCATGCATGTGTCTACAAACCATTGTCAACGTAACCATTTTCAACGTAACCCAGCAAACGTTACAGTGAATTACGAATACAACTTTACATTCCTGCAAATCGGTTCTCTTGCAAGTGCTTCCATATTTCAGAGGCCTTGCCCTTGCCTACATACTCTCTACAGCCATCACAAGAAAATTTATAAATAATACCTGATTAAGCGCTTAGGAAGGCGGTCTTCGGTACTAAAGTAAGACGAAGTTTTGAACGAGGTAAAAGTAAGCCTAACATTAACAGCCTTGCAATGCATATTTACAATACAGCTAACTTTCTTATCAGTAAAGCCAAATTCTTAAACCAAGTGCAGAAGCTAGAAATATCAGGTACAACATTCACTACTTCCTTTTTCCTCTTCGTTATGCGGTACAAACTTCGTATGAAGGAAATACTTTTCACAACTATTAATCAGGAATGCAAAAAAAAAAAAGGAATTATGTGGAATTCAAGTCATGAGTTGCTAAATTTGCATATGCTGTCAATTAGGGTATTATATTAATCAAACATGAAAGAGAATGCACAACAACTAATAAAATAAATCACCTGCTGAATCTTTATCTGTCTAAGTCTTCGTCGCCTACCCAATTTCTTCTTTTCTTACTTATTTCTCTAGATATCTATGCCATGGTTCCTCGACAATTTGATAGGCTGTCACTTGTGTGTTGTTTACTTGTAAAATGCGCTTCTCGTCTAAGATGGTTTTTAGGTGTTATATCTATAAACGATTGGTGCATTCGCGCATATTTTGTCTAAATATCCTTGCAAAGTTTGCTTTGTTTCCTTGAAATTAAAGCGAGTTGTCTTCCTTCTCGAAGTTCTTACCAATGTGGTGCTACTTCGATCTTTCAGACATGTTTATTGACATCTCTAGTCAGGCAATATGCGAGCTCATTAAAAAAACTCGCATCTTACCGCTATTAGGAGGCTTGTATATTGATAGTATCGCCTCTTGTTAATGGAGAACTCTATGGACAATATTATGAAGGTTAAATTCTTTTTTTTAAGGTCACTTTTCTCATTAAAAGGAATTCCCTTGCTATTGAAGACCATTAAGCCCGCGCCATATTGGTGGGGATCTTTCCAGATTGGCGGGATACAGCCATTAACTGTAAATTGAGCTGCTGTAAAAGTATTGTATAGTTTGGTCTCACTAAGCACTAAGATATCCCATAGCGCCTCGTTCATAAATTATCTTAGGTAAAATATTTTGTTTTTGAGACCGATTATATTTACATTTCCAATCAATGGATTTTGAGGTAAACACATTCTTAGGCTACTCAAATACTTATACCATTCTGCTCGATGTAACTGCACACAAGATATTCAATGCAGATACTTTAGATGCATGGAAGGAGTTTGAGTTAGGGCCTAACATGCACTTCGAGGTTCCTCTATAGGTCTTAGGTAGGCAGTTCAAGGAAATGCTGTATATTAAAAGGCTGCGAAATTCCTGAGCAATTGATAGTCATTTTTTGCATAGATTTAAAATACTAAGAGTGGGAAAAGTTAACCAAATTCAAAGATGTTTGAAAAATCCTAAAAAACTGTCCGGGTTGAGTTGAAGGGATCCACAGTAACACATTTTGTGAGCTACAAGTCACAAGCGAGCTGTAACAACATCTGAATGTAAGTTATCTATGCGAAATATAAAACTTCTTTGCCTGAATGGCTTTACCGTACTCTTAGTAAGTTATTGACCAGTTTTAGTGGGTTTTATCTATATTGCTTTGGGCAAAAGTACAGTATATGCTTCACGATATTTAGCCCATGGCAAAAATCATCATAATCTGTTGTATAAACGACGAAATAGAATGAAAAAAGTGAGTAACTGCGATCCGTTTGCTGAGCAGACCGTACTCGTAAGAAAAAACCTCTAAAAACTTTAGGACGTTACTTGCTTCTATCCTTAGTTTTATGAAGCATTGCCATGCTAGCAGTCAATGCATATTTTGAGCTTGTACGGAGCAGCTGTGGCCAAACATGGCGAAGATCATCCTACTCATCAGCGACACGCTGATTTAGGCCAAGTAAATTTTTTACCCTCAAGTGTCTGGAAACAATTTACGCAATTAAAGTCTTTGGGCCTTTAGGTGATTCAGCCTGCACACCACTACCAGACATAAATGAGCTCAAACTCTCGTATTGGCTGATATTCTACCGGACCAAAAACTGCGAATATTCTTAGGCTTCAAGAGCAAGTTGTAGATCTCGCATTGCCGAAATGTGGCGCGACCTCTCAAAATTGCTTCAGAACGATGGAGTTTGTCTGCTATTTACTTTCTTATTTATTATTTTTCAAATATGTAGCCTGAGTTTCATTACTGCAGCATATTTACATCACATGAACCAACGTAATTGACACTACAAAAAATTGACTGTATATAATAAAAATTACGAAAAAATTGCATCGTTTGATTGACCGGACCTTCCTGAAGTAGCGTATCAGTCTTGTCTATACAAAAGTATCCGTGTCTGAATTATCATGCAATTGAACTGAAAGTCCGGATGATTCCAAGTAGTTAGACTGCCTCTGGCGTTGACTTGAAATAGCTATTGGGTCTTTCTGATTTTTGCTACAACTTAAACTGCACAAAGCGCACCTCCTTAAAGAGCGAACTGATCTCCGCTTGAAGGGCATGCGTTGTCCCGTAAGTAGTTGGACAGTAGCTCCGACCACAGCTGCCATCATGCCCAGGCCAAACACCAAAAGCAGGTTTGCTGGAACAAGAAGCTCCGGATGTAAATCCATGTATTTACCGAACTCAAAATTGAAGTCTCCGTATCCGATCGTTGACAGAGTGATCCACCAGAAATAGATGCTGTCAAGTGTTGACAGGTTTTCTAGGTCGTAATGCGACGTCATCGCCGCTGCTGAGAAGAGAAATGCCAAGAAAACTGCAGAGCTCAGTAAGAACGTTTTAAGCGGGAGTCGACTTACTTTCCGTCGCTTTAGGCAGCACATCTCAAAGAATTTTATGCAGCAGCCGGACAAAGCAATGAAGAACTTTCCAACGAAGGTATACATAGCTATGGATAAAGGTATCCCAATCAAGGAGTAGAATATCGTCAATAATTTGCCAGCTTTTGTCTGAGGTACAATGTTTCCATATCCTACGAAAAAGATACACATAAGTCTTTTGACGCATTGCAATTGGGAAAAGCTTATTAAAAGTAAAATAAATTGCGTTGCTTCAGAGAGTTTGTACAAGCCAAGGTTCACTTCACTTAGCGAGCACTTAATTCTTTTTCTTGGTATTTTTCTTCTTCAGCATTATAACCATACACTAGACATTCCTCAATGCTTCGCACTTAAATCAATTGGTTAATTAAGCAGTCGTTGCAAAACAACCGCGAAAAAAGTCAAAGAGGTTACAAATTAGAGACTTGGGATTAAATTCTAAGACCAAAACTAAAGGCAGATCGATCTACCTATGGTATATATAGTGGCAACAATGAACTCAATCCATTTAGCTATGGTTCCAGAAGAGAGACTGCAAGTTGAGTCGATAGCATAGTGTTGCTCTCCATTCACCAGCTTCTTATCCATGCGCGCAATCAAAGTTCCTACGCAGGTCACAAAAGCTGCAGCTCTTTCGCTTATGTTATCGAAAGATGTTTTTCTATCAACCGTCATATTTGAGTATCGTCCCCTGTATCTCGTCCATGTCCTATATGCAAGCATCTTGTTTATCTCCATAAGCTGGGAAAATTTATCTCCATGAAGTAGCACGCGACTTATATTTAAGACGCCCATGTCAATTAAGTCTCGACATGTCTCTATGGCTTCGTTCTCGTGGCCCGCTCCATGAGTATGGAAGCCATTGCAACCTTCAACGAAATGAAATAAAACAACTCCTATTGCCATGTAACAGCTCACTAGCAACATGAAAATCAACATCTTCTTCCCGTAGTGGCGAAGCGCAATTAGTTCTTCTTGCAAGATCCATGTCCGCTTTCCATCGACAGATGAAATACTGCTTCTTTGAGATGATGTTGGTGCATGAAAAACACCCATTTCGTTTAAGAAATTTCTTAAATCTGTTTATTAGAAAAACTTGCATTTCACGATCTTCATTAGTCACCCAAGCTGCTTTCCATAGTACAACCCTTTGCCAAAAATCTTATCTTGATGCAATTCAATGCAGGAGCTTCACTCAATACACAAAAATAATCCTTAGGAGATCAACGTATACGACGAGGGTCAGTTTCAGTGTCGAACTGAAACCAGAGGAGTAGATGCATCGTGTCATCAATAATTGCTGCCTTCCTGCTCAATTATTTACTATAGTTTCACGTAGCGATTTTAATGCTGTTCACCATACACATCTATAGTCAAATTCAGATTAAAGAGCATATGGAGTCGTACTTAGATCAGGAAGCCGTATGTGCAGACTTATTTTGGGAGGCAGCCATTAGCGATTCTAGCGTTTTGCAGCCTGGTAGCTGAATTACTCGAGCCCTTTCAGAAGCTTAAGATTATAAAATCATGTACAGCATTAGATAAGCCATTGCTAATAATTCAGAACATCTTCCAATGAATACTCTCTGATCCCGAATTTCCGCTTGGGAATGCGGTTTTAGGAACGTCCCGTTAGGAACGATCCAAAATTAGCAATCCAACATCGAAGCAGATTACATTAATAACACGTTTTAAAATGGATAGCGACAATGCTTGCAACAAGAATCCAAGATGTTAGAGCTAGGCATGCAACCAAAAGACAAAGCATAACTACCGCGCAGTTGCATCCTGGCTAATTTTTCGACAAACTTTATTGTAACTCTGTAATCAAACACTAAACTTGCCGTGGTAGCGGCTGACATAAACGTTCAAGCAACCTTCATAAGCGGTCCAATTTATGCATTAATCAAAGATATCGATACACTCGCTTAAAATTAAGATTGGCGAGGGTTGTATCATGCATGCGAGTCACACCTGGTTTTGAGAAGTTTCATCGTCGTTTCTCAGTTCCGTTCTTCTGCAGTTCCTGTACTTATTCATCTGTAGTAGGGCTAATACACCGAGCATGCTGTGTTTGCGTCGACCGGTCTAAATCATTGATCCAGTGAAAGCAAAGGCACGTCATGGTTTAAGATGCCCTCGATACTTAGACCATGATCTGCGGGTCCGTATACTGTATCTCTCTGTATGTTGTGTTCCAGATTTTTAGGTTGGACAAAATGAATTCCGAAAGTATAAGCCGGCTAAATGATAAGCGGCAAAGCCTATTTCGGACATGCCTGACAGTCGAAATTTGAATAGATGTAGCTCTCGATTAGTGCCTTCCTTGAAACAAATGTAAGGATTTATTTTAATCTGATTAGGGCATTCAGTTGAGCTGCAATAGCCTTGCAGATTTTGCTAATGTGCTGGTCAAAATTCAATTCGCAGTCCATTGTTATCGCGAGGAGCTTCAGCCAGTTTTCAATCATCATTTCGATGCCATTGATGCGCAGCTTCAGTGAATTTTTCCTCAGCTTGAATTTTTCAGGGTTGGCCATCATGTCATTTTAGAGTAGCCAGCCGGTGGCGATGTTGGACTCGGCCTCTAGGATTTTTTTTCAGTTAGTCAATGTTACATGACTCAAGACTCAAGACTCAAGACTCAAGACTCAAGACTCACGATGTTTTTTCTCAGTAAATGCAAATAAAACCTGTCGATAAATACATGTGATATATGTAAACATACAATGTATTACATGTGTGCTGACAGCGTATGGTCATCTGCAAAATTGTATGTGACGGCCTTTTCAATACGTAGTGTGAAGTCATTTATGAATATGTTATAAAAATTAAGGGCCTAAGATGGAGCCTTAAGGTACTCCCAACACAATCTGGATGTACGCGCTGCATTTGCCATCTGTGCGAGCCGCTTGTTCTTGTCCCATGAAAACCAGCGCGTCAGTGTTCAGTCCGTATGCCCAAGCTTTTGATATTAACAGAAACTTTGGTATGTAGTCAAATTCTTTTGGTAGATCCTTCAGATTACAGCGCCAGCATTGCGCGTTGCCATGTAAACTTCCACTAATTTTCTTTTGCATTTGCAGACACATGTTCATTTTGAAGGTTCAAAATCTTCTGCAGGTAAGGCTTTATCGACAGGTTCGCCACGTGCTATGATATTTAGAATAATTAAGTTCGAATATTAGTCAGACACGCTTTTGCTGCCATATCATACTTAAGGAAACAGTCGCATTGCCCTTTGCTGAATGTGCTATGGTCTTGCAATTATTAGGGTCAAATCTTCTCCCAGCAAAATTTTGAACTCCATGGGTGTGCTGGTAGATGCTACTGCATGCTGGAAATCACGTATGAAAAGACTTTCTAAGACCTTCACAAGGCAGTGGTGATTTTCTCTGAAGTGCGTCATTTCTTCCCTCTGACATTATGTGCGACTATTTATTATAGCCTGCTTCAATCCTACTTATCATACGGATGCTTAGCCCGGGGTTTCGCCAAGCAGAGCAACCCGCAGAAGCTGCTTCGGATTCAAAATCGAGAAATGCGGTTAATTACCGTTTTGATTTGCATGAGCCAACGTCAACCTTATTTGCGCGAATGCCTCCATTCTAAGGCTGCGAGATGTAAAAGAATCAAACAGATCCTTGTTCTTGCATGACTGAAACGTTGGCGATTTGTTTTCTCGTCGAAAAAAAAAAACACTTTGCGTTTACTATATCCAGAAGCGCCACACACAGGCAGGGTGAAAAGTTGGCATACCCAAAGGGCCGTAGAGTAAAACACAGGTTTGGATCGCTAATATATGCGTGTCCTTCTTTGCTCAGCAATATCCTTGATCTATAAGTTGATCATTTGGAAAACACATTTCTGAACTACTCAATAAAAAAAATACTAAGATACTCCACAGGAACATTGAAAAAAAAAATTAAAAGCTACATTACAAGAAAAAAACTTATTTAATTAAACTTGTTTACATAACTCACGGAAACTCACTTAATGAAACATCATCGAAAAATACATGAATACGGCGGAACTTACCACTTTCCTGTCACACACTGGAACGTCATCGGCATCCCACTTAGTTTTTTCTATGCTTAGAACCATTTGGAGGAAGAAAGCCTCTTGATATGCATGACTAAGAACAGAAGCACCATTAAGTCGCTGGTGTGACCACGGAAAGCAGCTCTATTTTATTTACTAGGCAGTCGCAATATATAACAAGAAGCAGCTGGTAAATATCGTTTCTGAGCAGGCTGACAATCTTTAAATCGGACTGTAAATTTCTCCTTGCCCTTGGAAAATTATGAGTTATATTAAGGGCAAGCCGAACTGGATCTCAATAATATTTTTCCTTTTGGTTTATATGTAGGCCAGTCTCCGTAGAGACTTGGTACATTAATTTTTCTTCAATAGAACCTCCAATGTACATAGATTTGGTCCCCTGCTTATTAACGCTTTCAAGTAAGCTGACAGTGAACACGCAAATTTCTTGTCTTTGTTCTTAGTAATCAGTGTGCTTCAGCTGGGGATGATTTCTTAATATTGTTTCAAAGCCTGGTTTTATAGGTCGAGTTTGTTCGCAAGTTTTCTCGCAGTAGTGGCGAGCATGGGGGAAAACCAGTTAATGCTTGCAGTAAAACTCGATAACGAATAGTTGCTTTTGTTATACTACGTGCAATAGAAACTCATTAAAATTCTCATCTTCCGTATTGTTTGGAAATCCACTAGGGTTACTCGAATTAAATGTTTGCATCCAGCTTGCGGCGATCAAGTCCTCAAATTCTGCAAAAGATAAAAAAGCTGGCTCTGATGTTGGCAGTATCTTGCGATCTTATATCTCGACTTCGCAGTCGCCTATGGAACTCAAACTATGTGAGCCTTAAAGCAGTTCTTCCAGTTTATTATTGAGCAGGTCGTCATTATCAGTGCCAGCAGTTGAAAAATGAGCCGCATCGGAATCTATGTTTAGCACGTTAATATTTAAAGATTTATCGGAGGTCCATATTTTCGATCTACGCGTCAATGCCACCGATTATGTTCTATGGACAGCACTAGAAAAAAGGTAGGACTTGTATCCTTAGGCGACAAGCTGTGGCCACAAACAACGATTACGCTAATGGAATTGCTCCTGTTGCTCTAAATGATGCACAACGGGAGACCACAAAAAGTCGGATTTTGTTCCCACTAAAGTACTTGGCATGAAAAAAATATTCGTGCAAGCAATTTCGTTATAGTTGCGCTCAACTTTCCGCTGTTTGCGGGCGACTTGGGTACTTTAAATAAAGGCTATGCCCTGTTGATAGCACTATGAAAGAGT
Source organism: Craspedacusta sowerbii (assembly GCA_003687565.2). Lineage (NCBI taxonomy): Eukaryota > Metazoa > Cnidaria > Hydrozoa > Limnomedusae > Olindiidae > Craspedacusta > Craspedacusta sowerbii. The sequence goes on from QQSS02205358.1 coordinate 8,710, forward strand.
CAATTAAGCTTTGGAAGAAAATACTTCCAATAGGCAGATCGTTTCTTTTGCTTCAGATTATCAAGCACAAACATCGGATTCTGCATTACAATTGTATATGGATGGGCTAGAAATTTATGCACCTTGGAATACCCATATCATAGCGTTTTTATGTAATGAATGCCTAGACTGTTTGAGCATCAACTACATGGTTTGGCACTTTGGTCCAATAACGGACAACTCTTTGTGAAAAGAATAATTTTCTAATGGCAATGCCTGCTGTTTGATCTTTGCTAAAGCAAATTTAAGTTATGTCTCTAAGATCATAATCCCTACTAGCAAGCTGTTTCAAGTTTATATTTTACAGTAATAATTTTGTACGTTTCTTCCTACGCTTCCTTCCCGCTTTTCTTAAAGTGGTTAAGGCATGATGTACCAGATTCATTGCTCACCTATTTGTTTCTTTTGTTTTCTCCAATATACATCACTCTGCACTTATCTCCATGTAACTCCACCAGCCACTTGTCAATCTATCAATTCATGGAGACCAGAGTGAAGAATTCTTGTGGCACCTTCACATTTACATTTATCATTGCACATTCTAGCATCATCTCTGAGCCTTTTTATGCTGCTGTATTTTGTGGAAGCTGGAAAATCATTGACGAAAATGAGGAACAAGAGAGCACGGATTCCTGAAGACACCCACTTAAAAATTCCTTAAATTCTCAATCTATTTAGCAGATTGTCAGTTACACTAATAGCCTGGAGCTTCTCTGGAAATTTTTAGTGAGAGCCAGTATCGAAAAAAAAGGCTTTTCTGCTGTCATGGTGAACCAAATTTAGGCCATAGCTTTCATCCAGTGCTTGCGTCTATTCATTGACAGCCTTATGTCCATCCATCCAAGTTCAGCTCTAGGTTCAAGTGCCTGTTTTCAATTAATTTTTCTGTTTGCAAATCTAGGTGTTTTGGTTATTTTCTTTGGGAATGATTGAACTGCGTGCAAATCTATGATTACCAGGCTTGAATTATTTTAGTGCTTTTGTAATTATAATAGTTTCCACAAGTAGCTGTGGTAGATTCCTCGTACCTTTAGTGATTTTCTATTCTCTATTTAAATCAGTTCTAAAAAACCATTGAAGTTATTTAAGTTCAAGGAATTATGAAGTTCTTTTTTACCCCACTTTGGGGTATGCAGACTGACTATGGCTTCAATGTGCTGTCTGTTAAAAGGGTATTCAGGTAGGTTTGCTCCTAACTCTGTTAAAATTATGAGTTGTCAAGAAGTTCAGTATCGGAATAGCTCAGAACGGTTTTGAAAATACGAAATTCCTTTGTTTGTTTGTTTGTGTGTGTGTGTGTGTGTGTGTGTGTGTGTGTTTGTGTGTTTGTGTTTGCTAACCTTGTATAGTCTTGATTTTATCTGAATTCTCTTAGCCCATCTTGAACCAATCCTCTTCTTTTGCTTTAAGTGTGATTTTGGTGTTTGGTCACATCAGCTTCCTTGAGATAATAATCAAATCCCAAATTGGATGTTTATTTTTGCGAAGATCCATGTCTTCACCCTTATGCAAATGGCAAAATTTGGCACTTATTTGAAGCTTGTCATTAATGATTCGCCTTGACTTGACGCCATATTGTAAGCAAGGTTATTTTCGACATGCTTTCTGAAGCAAGCTATTAATTAAATACTTGGTTTGGAATTATGTGAAAGGCATTGTGTGTATCATCTTAACATTTCTTTAGGATTAAAACTGTATGTTTGATTGTTTTTGGAAATGAAGTACTGCAAGGATTTGCTAAGTATCTTTTTGATACAGTTTGCTATCAAGAATGATGTTTTGCATATAGAATGTAATAGAAGTCATACCAACAGTCAAAATATTTGCTGTGTGTAAGTCAGGAATGCAGAGAAGTTTTTGCAGCAAGCATCTAAAATGGAATATCCAATTAACCTATATAAGCTTTAAAGGATGTCCAAGACGCATTTCCCTATGTTTTCTATGCAGGCGTATTTTCAAGTGACTATATTAAAAGTTTCATAGATCTACACCTCCTATGTATTTATATGGGTTTCTTAAAAATGCGATCTTAGTTTGGAATGGCAATAGATGTTGTTACAACATGTCCTGCAAATTAAAAAGTGTATTCTTTCTGTTGAAATTTATAGTATAATTCTGCTGCGTCCTTTCGAAATTCAATTGACCATTAAAGGTTTCCGATAATTAGTTCGGTGTATATCCCTTATTTGCAGTTAGACTCTCGAGTTTGGTCCTCGGCACTCGTAATAGTAGTCAGCACTTCATTTCAGGGACCAAAGCGTCAGTATAGTAACAGGAGGTGATGATGGAATCGTCCGCGTTCATAAAAAGTGTGAAAATGTAGATGGAAGCCATGAAATTATATTTGAAAAGGTACGCTATTGCTTTTGTCCGCAATGTCAAGGGCTTGGTGGTTGCTGATGGCTTTCCTTTCGTTTGCGATTTTATCAATGATCTTTGTAAAGTAGTGCTTCGTGCTTGGAGATTTCAAAAAAAAAAAAAAACAGCAATTTGACTTTTCTTGTCTTATGAAGTTAGTTACATCGGTCACGGTTTCGAAGCACTGTTCCTGCCCAAGCAGTGATGCCTGCTATCTTTCGCTCTTACAAGAAAAAACGGGATTCACCAGTAAAGCAAGCTTGATTTTGCCGAAAGATGCTATTAGACGAAAGATTCTGGACGCCTTTCCACATTCTTATTATAGGATTGTGTCAAATACGAAACAAAAAGCGGCCTGATTCAATCTATGATGGTGCGCGATGTCACGCGCTTCTCGTCGGAAGATGTGCTGGTTGGCGATTCCAGGGGTGTGCTAACCATCATTATGAATGGTCAAATTTTAAACAGAAGGACAATAGCAGCAGGTGCAATTTCCGACGTTGTGACCGATACTGATTCAGGTAGCTTTGCATTGACTGATATCCGTATCACATGCTGTAATGGTATATTTCAGTCTTAGGTAAGCTCTGCGGTACTTCCTAGATAGATAGATAGATGGATAACTGGATGGACGGACGGACGGACAGATAGATAGATAGATAGATAGATAGATAGATAGATAGATAGATAGATAGATAGATAGATAGATA
>QQSS02205369.1:0-11815 GCA_003687565.2 Craspedacusta sowerbii
GGGTATTATTTCTCACTATTCCACTGTTATTGATTATACGAGTCCTGCCCCTTGGCTTCCAGAGTCCTGGCTGCCATTACACACTTAAATGTTCAATCAAAAAGGACAATGCTATAGAAATCTCGAAAATGAATTAAAAACAACCTTCTCCAGACACAGAGATATTTCATTCCAAATTTGGAACACTTTTGTTTGTGATTACTTTAAATTAAATCATAAATTCAAACAGGCAATACCTGTAATAAGCTCTTCTCATATGAGACTTCAGATTTGCCAAGCTGGTGGCCTGTAGTTGGAGAATCTTGGATTTTGACTAGGAGGAAAGATATTTGAAGGAGATATATTTTTGTGTGAAGTCCATCTTCAAAAACTCAAGAAAATAATGTTCTCCTTTAGTTTTAAATTTTAAGAATTTCTTATCTGGCAAACGTGGAGCGTACGTGGCCAGCAGCCAATCATGATCAGATCCTAATCCTTTCTGTTCCGTTCTGAGGTAGGTGGGTAAACACAACACAGCAGCAACAGCCAAGGACGGGAGGATGCGCGGGACAAAAGTAACGTTTCCAGATTTTTTTTTAAAGCTTTAAAGCGTTAATCGTTCAATTCTAACAAGTCAAGTCCGTAAAGCGTTTAGTCTGCAAAATCTGGAGAAAACTAACGGACCGTTATTCGTTCATAAAAAATTGTAACGGGCTTAACGGACTGCGTGCCCAACTATGGTAACTACACGCGTAAGTGCTATACTAGACGAATAGCGGAATGCTAACTACCAGAGACTTGTAATTTACTTACAGGGATTAGACCCGTGGATCTGCATAGCTTCTATCATTTTTTCCTTTATTGATAGCGGGGACGTGGACCGAACATAAGCAATCGGCTAAGTGTGTCTGTTATTATTTACTCAAGCCAGTTCTCGGGACATCAGCATATGTTCTGAATGCTTTTATACATGAATATGAGACCGCCTGACTACAACAAAGGCTGCGAATGTGCTAAGAGTGTTTAAGTTTGCTTCGAATGTACTTTGACAGTACTTGCCTCTATTCCCCTTTCCAAAGCATTGTATTCACGTTCATGAATATGGGTCGATAGTGCGGCCACATCGATCTAATGAGCCGGTAAAACAAGCTCTCATGTTTTTAATGAGTGAAAGTCACGATGAGTTTGCGTCACATTGTAGCCTAGGGGGACGTCTTAATCATGAATACTTCAAGCACAGCGGATTGAAAGGTGTCAACAATTGAAACCTGACGGATTTGCCAAAGACCTCCAAAGCGGGCTGTGCTTGCAAAAAATTATAGATGCATTTGAAATATTTGTAGGCGATACGGCTTCAGTCAAATAATATGTGTCAATCAGATGAAAATTAAAAAATGTATGGAGGAAACGCCAAGTCTTGTGCATACGTAGATAATTTTATAAAACGGGCTTGTCAGACAAAGAATGTCCTTTAATTTAGCTTTAGATGTCGAAGCTAAGCAAGAAGAACATTTAAATTGCATATCATATAGACTTCCGTCGGCCGCAGGGATAGTGAAAGTTGGTCCCACTATCTCATTGTCGGCACTTTGGATGAGTAATAGCTGAAAACCATTTCTTATTATTCATATTAAACTTTGACGTCTATTCGAATGCACGTCAGGCATGAGGTAACTTTTTGCATAAATGTGCGAACAAAATTGTGTAAAGTTAGTCTGCAAGCACAACAATCTGCAACAAGAATTTACTCGAGACCTTTCTCTCCATTTTAGAACCGTGACCATGATTGTTAACGAGCTATAACTACATCTCTGGTACCGCGATAAATAAACTGGCAACCACGCCAAACAACTAAAAGGTCAAACAAAGTCAAACAGCAGACTCTCAACAAAGCGCAAATTTTGCCATCAGTATCCTCGCCGGATCAAATTTAAGTATGACAGCTCCTCATGGAAGTCTCTGATCAGTGAGACCGCCTCGTCAACTAGTAGCAGGAAGTTTTTCCTGAATTACCAGACAAGTGCATTGACAGTTTTGCAACAGAAGCTGGAGAGCATGTAGATATGACATGATATCTGCGCTGTGTGATCGGCAACTTACGGATTAGACCAACCTTCTCTAGTGATGATCCGTCGATAGGAACGGACGGTGAGGTGATTTAACAGAGACACCTATTTTAGAGCTGGAAACCATGTCTAGCGTGTCAGAAGCAACTACTGAAGAAAGCAATCGATATGTATGAATTGCTGTTATGTTGCATGAACAAGTTGTTGTTAAATTCCTTCTGGTGATGACTACGTGGCTGATAATGAAGCAATTATACGCGATGCAGGCAATGTAGTTAGAGCTTCTATTGAACAGTCTTAAGAATGTGAATAGTTTGTTAAGAGGCATGGTAGAAATGCTGTGTAACTCGTTGAAAGTAGACAATTATTCGTAGATTCAATTTACCACTTACAATATTAAAAAAGAAAGAGTCCAAATTTTCAGTTCTTGGAAAGACTCGGCCTAACTTCCGCTCTAGAAATCGAGTTGCAATATTGTGAGCCTGTGCGTGGAGCAAGGGCATCTTGAATTCCCGTTTTAGAACTGCAACATTGATCCTCTTTCCTTGAACGAAAATTCCCCAAAATTCTCCTTTTCCGAAAATGTAGCCTACATAGCCCTATCCTCAACATTTAAGCCGATTTTGTATAGCCAGTGCTGTTTCGTAGCTAAAACGCAGTTTATACATTGAAGGCGATTATGCAAGTGTGTCGTTCAGTGATGCCGAATGCTTGATTTCTATGGCCAAAAGTATTGGCGAGTTGAGGAAACCCCATTTTTTTGATGTTTTCTAACAATGGTAACACACGAGTTTTCTTTCGTTTGCCCGGTGTCCTAAAACCTGCTGGTGAACATTCACTCATTACTTGTCCAAATCACAATCTATTACGAATCTCTTCGTTCCTTTACATGGATACTATGCTGTAACTCAGGCACTCCAAAAGAGGAAAGGTCATCCTATGGCTCTAAGTATCTGAGTGTTCCACTGTCAACTTAACAGCATAATATTATATAAGCAAAGACTACCCTAAAATTCTGAAATTCGAAGCGAGAGCATTGCTCAGAAGGATATCAATAGAAATCTATGTAGCTGAGTATACGCATTTCTACTTCCAGGCACCTTTCATGCCCACAGGTTAAACTCAACTCACTCCTACATCTGACCAGTTGTAGAGTAGACAACAGATCTCGTAATTGGCGATTTTCCTAGAAATAGAGATCTTGGAAAAGAGAGAATGTTCCTTCGAAGGAAGGCTCCTGCTCGACGAATTGTGGTTGCTGCATAATCAAAAGTCATTTATGCGCGTGTGTGCCATACTTGCATTGATGATGGTGAATGTCGTACTTGTCTATTATGCATAAAAGGATTACACGATACATGCAAGAGAAGTCAGATTGCGCAGGAAATCAAGATAATCCATATGATGTTCCTAACGTGTTCTCGAAGTTTCGATTCATAGAGGAAAGCCCTATGATTTGGTTAATCAGATGAGGGTTACCACCTCTCATAACTGCGAAAGAAGCGGTGCACGGGAGCGAATTCCAGGGAATGTTGCAATGTAGTACTATTCTTAAGAATCGTGAATAGGTCAAAACGTGATTCCCAGGATTTTCCAGGTTGCGTCGATCGTTTTTTGAGAATTCCCGAAAATTCCCGAAAGCGAAAATTTTCTTAGCAGTCGTTAATCGTAAAAATTCCCGATGCCAAAGGCGTATTTTTTCCCGGAATCCCCGGAAATCCCCGCGGGAATTTTATCGGGCCACTATTCCCGGGAATACCTGTTACCCTTTGTGGGGAGGTATGCCATCATCGAAAAATACTGCGGGAGAAGTTAATAAAGGCGCTGCAATAAAAAGGCCTGGATCTATCATGGAATGTTTCTATAACTGCATCGCAGCTGCGAGCCACCTAGACGGCAAGGCTTTTCAAAACTACATCAGCAACAAACGAAGACAGCCAGGAACAACAAGGAACAACTACGTCAGCGACCGATGGCGAATAAAATGTGAGAAACCGCCCGATTAATGGTGCATATGATTACGGGCCGAAGGACTGCGATACTCCATTCTCTTGATTTTTTGGCGGCTGTGCAGTCGATAATGAAACAGTTACGTAAGGTAAAGGCAGTTTTATTGCAGTCTCTCATCATATTTGTGTCGTACGTAGTCGTATTTTTTACAACGTTTTTGTCAACATATGCATCCGAGGCTGGTTACCTGCTAAAGGCGTGCACCTACTCATTGCCGTTTACGAGCAGTTCATTTCTTTAACTTGCAAGTTGATTGTGTGGCAGCTCTTGCATACATGTGCATCCAAAGCGTGCTTAGTCAGTCCGCAAGTACAACAATCTGCAACAAGGATCTACTCGACATCACCGACCTACTCTTCCTGGTGTCTACGACGCACACCTCCCATCGTCTACTTCTAATTTTTCAGTTTGCCAGGATACGTTGCATTTTGGCGAACTACAGCAATCATATTTTTACTCATTGGTAACCGTTGGAGTGCAGAGATTCTGCTTATAATATTTGATGATACTCAGTTCTTAACATGGCTTATGTAAAGGAGGGAAAATAGAACAAAGGACATTTAATTTTGGGGTATAGAAGTCCATCCAACAACTCTTGGCATTCTCAAGGTTGAGGAACTGGTTTCGTCCTGTAAAATACAAAGAGAACAAGGGGATGTCTTCTTAAGTTGTAAAGATTTTGTTCCAGATTTTTTGCTAACCAGAATGAAAGACTTTTTTCAGTACATCTACTTGATCATGAAATCGTGATATGATGGTGGGTATATTCTACGATCTAGGACGCCGATAGGGGTTTTTAGCTGGAACAGGGCAGGCTTCGAGAGTTCGCATGTGGTGTGCCTAAACAAAGTGTTGGAAGGCAACCCCGATTTTAAAACCGAGGAGTTTCTTTTAAGTAAAAAGAGCAGCAAACAGAACATTAATTTTAACGGCTTATAGTGCATGCTGTTGAAGCTTGGCATACGTGGTAAATACCATGATAGGCGCGCATAAAGTAGAGCGCGAAGATGATGGGATTGCGATGTATGGAGGAGAGGCATCCGGAGATATCGCCCGACTCCGGGCAATCGGACGATAAAGCCACGATTTAACGGTGATGATGACCCGCCCTGGATTATCCAATAGGCCCACAAGGCCCGGGCCTGGAGGCCCCGCATATAAAAAGAGCCCCCCCCCCCCATAAAATTCGATATTTTTTATTTCATGCAGAGATCACTGAGCTTCGTTGGGTTTGGTATTCATAAGCATCCTCTGTTTAAAACATAAGTGGTGCCCGTTGCAATTACTTTAAACTGTCCATTCTATAAACGTATAGCGGTGTATTGTAGCTGCTATATACCACATTAGCAGAGCATAGACTGTTTCTTGGAGAAGCTTACGAGAAATTTGGGTCATTGTAGGGGATTATTAGTGTCTGTGGCTGAATTCGATCCATTTTTGGCAAGTTTTAGTCCACATATCGACCTATGAAAAGGAATTGGTGATGAACTCATTAAACTAATGAGCAACAAAGTTCACACAACTATCATGGGTGAACAAGGCTCTGTTGGATACTTTAGCCTATCAGTTGATTGAACAACTTACGTGTCGCGCGTTGATTAGTATCATATTAAGATATGTATCACTAGTGGATGGGAAGCCAAGCAAGCATTTGCTTACGTTTCTACCATTAGAAAGCTTCGCAGGAGAGCTGAATGTCTCTGAAAGTACTACATTATATATGTGAAAAGTGAAATCTAGATTTCTCGAATTGTAGTGGACAGTCCCATGGTAAGTGCTGCTAACGTGTCTGGCTGTTATGAATGAATGCAGCAAAGAAATCTTAGAGGAAAGTACGTTTCCAGTCTTTCTACGTTGTCCTAGGCACTTACTAAATCATATTGGCCGATTTGCTGTTACCTGTGATCCAATAGCAGTAAATTGCTTTTCAATTTTCTAGCCTATTCAGAATTTTTTCCTGATCTCGACGCATGTGGAGGTCTATATAAAAAAAAAAAATGGTTATGGTAGTGGCTAAACTTTTGGTCAGAAGCTAGATGGGACGCACATTGGAACTCAACAAGCGCTGTAATGAAATCCTATTGGAGTATGTTGGAAGCTATAGATGATATTGCTGAAGATGAAACTAAACATGGGAAGGCCCAGTTAGAAGCACCAAGTCTTGCAGTGATTCGCACATGTAAATTTGTTAGCAAACCATTAGCACTTACCACGGCTATACTCGGTAGTTTTGGAAGTGATCTAGCAAAACATCTTCATCGTGGAAAGGAAAGATGTCTAACCTACGTTTTCGCATGGGTTTTGGATACGCGCAATCCTAATTGAGCGTTTGCTCAAGAAAATTCATTGCCTCATCAAACTTCACCGCGGGAAACAAATGCGGTTGAGCTAGTTGTGGTGTGATTAACTCCAGATGTCTTTAAATCTAACAAAACTCCTGCAGCCGGATAGCTGATAATACAGCTGCCTGAACTGCGTATGAGAACAAAATAACGCTGGCACAAGTCAAGAAAAAAGCGTCAACTTCAACTATTTTTATGCGCTCATAACAACACTTGATTGGAACCATTGACTTGGCAATAGATTTGCACAAAATCAGGTTGTCTTAAATTGTTTTCAAGGCCTGGGTCAAAGTCACAAGTTTGGTCTTACCTTGTATCCTGCATCTAGTCTGGGTTATGGAGTACCCAAAAAATGAAGGCATTAACAGCAAGAAAATAATCGGATGATGTCATGGATTGCTCCGTGATCGGACATAAAAGATCTTGGTTGCTCAACCATAAGCATGGCTCAGGAACTCACTATCTGCTTATGTAAATATTAGCTAAATCGAATTATGCTTTAGGGTATGTTAACACATTTATATAGAAGGCAGGATATTACCTGACAAGTACGGAGATTGCATTAGCTTTATTCACGCGTTAGTGCATTTTGGAGTTGGTTAAGGTTTTATATAAATAGTAATAGATTAGTCAAGATTATTCAGATGATTCAAAATCCTAAAGCTTGAGAAAGTGTAACGGTCCAGTTCGGTTCTTCTGTAAAAAGCTTAAGACGCGGACAACTTGTGCGCTACGTCTAGTCTGGGTTATAGAGTCCTCAAAAAGTTTTGGTCTTAACAGCAAACACAAGATCTAAACGCTAAACCCCGAGACTTCAATATATACACCACACGCTTTAGAAATAGAGCAAGCTTGTGTTACATCGTAAAACGAAACAGCAATGCTTTTTTTTTTTAAACAAAACTTAACTGTAGGAGTTTAAAAGTGCCTGATTAATGTGGGTCTTCTAAATATTAGGATCATGATTTGTAAAGTAAAATACGTCAGAAACTCCATAATAAACTATGGATAAGTAAACTAACTATTGGTGGTTACATACCGTTAACATACTAAGTACAAACCTATTTTTTTTTAAAAACTAAAGCACCTTTATTTAAAAGTACAAAGTATTGACGAATTTTACTTCAAAGGTTGTCTTTGATCTGTCAATCATTACAAGTATGAAGTCCACTCGGGATTTGGAGTTATAGTAGTGCAGGAAGGCGCTCATTGCATCCTCTGCATTCAGGTCTTCGATACATTTTTTGCTTCTAAACATAAAGCATATGTTTCCAGAGTCGGTGATACCTTTGACACTTCGGCCTAATACTGATTACATATATCGGCTGGAGTTGCAAGGTTCCGTCGCTGCGTTTCGTCTGCAGTGAGTGGACCAGTATTGCGTTGTAGGCTAAGCAGACCTCCTCTATCGATCGTTTTCTGTTTGTTCAACCTCTGTTCTTTATTTACAATTTACCTGTTTCAAAACCTTGATGAAATTAACGGACTGCATACCATCAAGATAAAACCTTGCGTGGTGCAAAGTATAAGAACACGATTAAGACGATGCCATTGAACGCTTACTCTAAAATACTCGTATGCACCGAGATATACTCCGTGATTGATACTTCAAATATGACGACAACGTTCAACAACCAATATGGCCATGCGGGGAGACATGAGGCTGGTGAGCGAACGCAAGAAGGGGCAACACCCGAGACCAAGTAAATACTAGACAATACTATTTACACATAGAGAAGACAATACTGTAAACACATAGCACCAATATTGTCTAGCCAGCAGAATCGTGTTGGTTGCATTCCTGACTAAGGGTTTTACCGTTCTAGTTTAGTAGGTTTCAATAGAACATGCTGACATTTCATTACAAGAGCATTACAGAAGATGAGGAGATCATTATGGGCAACGCAATAAATTTTTGTTCTACCTATGTTACACAAGCTAAGGCAGGTTGGTACAACTGTGGAAAAACTAGGTTTCCGAGGACCTGCGCTTGCTTGCTAATCAGGTATTTGTTAGCAGTTGTCACGGACTATTAGGAATGTTTCTATTCCCTGTATGTGCTGCTGTTCGTAGAAGCTTATCTCATTAGAACATCTAACCTCGTTTAATCACCCTAACTTACTTACCTTCACATTAACGCGAACTCCGTTTCCGCTTCTTCCTGATCTATAAGCTATTAGATAACGTCTAAATCGAGAAGATCCAGCTATATGTACATGTTGCAGACTTGCCAAGGCATGGGCATGAAGACGAACAGCAGCTTAGACGCGCATGCTCGGCCGGTATTCCGTTTCTTCAAGAGATGAAGATGGGTGCAAGAACACGAACTGAAATTCAATTTTATCTTCGTAGATTTCTTTCGTTCGAGATCACCAGAAGGAAACCTGGAAATACGTCTGGACTATGTATTGTCAGCGCAACACTTTCAACTTTCCCTCTTAAACTTGGCCCCGTTTACTCTACTCTACTGCAACTCTACTGCAAGAAACCAACTCTAAAATGTACTCACGTTTCAATCAAAACCAATAGAATCTCCGCACTTGTCCGGTTATTTCCTGTCCGCTATATAGATGTTGAGACCCCCCTCACAGGATCACCCAATTTAATAAGTATTTACATAAATTATATAGTTCGTTCGTTCGTAGAGTCATACTGCATGTTCAGCAACGTTATTTTCTAATCATAGAGCATTCCAGCACTGAAAATATAAGCAGAAAACGCTGGCCAATAAATACAGACCAAATCGTGAGTATTTGGATAGACCTCAAGCGAGACAGTTCCAAGCGGCACATGAATTATAATGTCTAAATTTGGTAGCACGATTGCCACGGTCAAATCCTGCCTACGCTACGTGACTGCGCGAGTGCAAGGCTGATTCTGCGTCTTATTTATCGTGGGCTGACCCTCAAGATATCCAGCGATGTCCTCTTCGAAGCGTGAGCTATGTGGCTTGGATTCTAGTTCGTGGTCTCGAAAAACCTGACTGACAGACACCAAGAGCTGGTCGGGTCTGTCGATTGCTTGAGTTTGTCAAGAGCGTCGCGGCGGAAACCAGACTAAGCCTGTACGTCCTGGCAAAGTTTCTTCTCGAAACGATCTGATCGATTAAAGTGTTCGAGGAGACAAGAGGGGGTGTGTGGAAGGTCCGACCATGCTATTGTATTATTTTCAAGAATGAACAAAAGACTCAAGTGCGGCTGTCCCAAATAGCTTCATTTCCATGTCATAAGTTTGACATTTGTCAGCGCTCCACTGAACTGAGCGCCTCAGGGTGGTGATGGGCTTTAAGAACCCGACTGCGCATTCTTTGTTCAGCGAGTTGTAACTTGCAGTCTTGCTTTTCGTAGCTTATGATATTCGTTTAAAGCCTTTTTAGATTCGGGTTATACTTGCATCTTGCGGAGAGATTTTTTGCCGCCAGTGGGAGATTGATGCCCATTTTAGTATTATTATTATAACAGTTAATTCAACTTTCGATCCACCCGATGCTTTGCAAGAGATTTTGTTTATCCATTGCAGGATTCGACACCTGAGCATCTGTCTATTATAGCTAGATATTAACCATACCGCATTGGATCGATCTTTTTTGCTGCTTATGCGTCTATTTCTATATTTTGAAACTTAGTAGCCTAGCCTTGCTGGGAATCGCCGGTCTAAAAGCATTAAACGGTAGTCCTTTGGCTTTCTTGGTTAGTTGGGCGGGCGTTCTTAAGAGGAAACCTGCTTCCTTTTGCTATCCGTCTTTCGCGAGTGGAGCGCTCATGGTTCATGGTAATAAAGGTTAGTTCATCGTGTGCGTTCCATCTTTTCAAGCTTCCGAAGATTGCAGATTCATATACGAAACGTCCGAGAAGGTGGATCACCGTCGGCAACTGAGAAGTCGTAATTCAGTATAGAGAGAACGAGAGTGCTGAAAAGAATGGGCATTCCCAAACCTACTTTCTCGATTGCACTGTTCCTCTTCCAAGTGATGCTGCTCGTGGTGTTCGCTTGCCAGGCTGATTATAACACCTCATCTGCAACAGACGCAAATGCACTTTTCTATCCACGTGAGTTATGCCATTCTGAGTGCCTACTTTATTATAGTTACTATACTTAACCTTTCTTTTAGAATTTTTTTTATTTAAATGTTTATTTACTAACATTTACATTCGATTATATTCTGTTTGCGACAAACGTCTTGACTTTTAATTTTCTGATGGTAAGTGCTCAAATTGTTACCCTCGGGGACTTTGTTGTCTTGACAGCTCGCGATTGTGAAGATCTGGCGAGTAGAAGGATGACAGTCATCTTTTAACTGTATCCAGTTACCACCGCGGCAATCGACTCGAATCGCTTTTGCCGGGGCTGTTGGTGCTTAATTATTTCTTTGAATTTTGTAACAAGCGAATCTGGCACCATTTCATGGCAAAATAGTTTTACGATAGGAATTTCAAATCAATCAAGCAATCTCCTTCCATGGCAGTGAAATCGATCGCTGTTACCGTGACAGTTTTTAGTTAATTACTTACTTGCATATCAAGTTGTAGCGAAATATCTGCCACGATTTCACGCAAGTCTATCCTATGACTATAGGTTACTAGCTTTCGAAAGTACACCGAATGCTCGAAGAAGCGCTATGTTTTGAACAGCATTATGGGCAGAATATGACGATTTCTGAATTTGTGCGATCTATTTTGGTAGCTCCAGGAGAACTTTCGCGCTTCGAGGGGTCAGCATTGCATATGAGATTTTAAAGCCCTCCCCGCCCCCCCCCCCACACACACACTCACACACTCAAACTTATTGGATTCGCTTAATGCCCTGATATTTGATCAGAAGCAAGCTTCGCAAGCGAAGCATTCGGCGCTTTATGGTGTCGGCTACTACCCCCTCTTAATTGACTGCTGAGCATCTTTTTATTGTTCTGCTCAACCTTATACCATGCCATAATATCGTTGTTGTCTTGGGTGTTGAAGGCTTTGGGTGTTTGGGTGTTTTGCCATTTTTTGTGCAACTCATGCAGGAGGAAAGCGCCTGTGCTTGCTTTGCACTGGCGTTGCTTTTTGAAAAGTAATTTGTTCAGCGCAAATCTTTGCAATGAGTCCTCGAAGTACAATCATTGACTCGTAAAGAAAAACCCAAACAATCGTTGCAACAAGTCACCGGGCTGTTACGATCTTCCAACTAGTCGACGCCAAAGGCCAAGAAAATGTGTTGTCTGCTGTCATAATCGAGCGCCTTACAATACGGCTTTCGGAAGGTAATGGCTCCGTGCGAGGTAGAGTCCCGGGTCTTCGAACGTCCCACTTTTTTGACCGTCCCACGTCTTCGACCGTCCCACATTTTCGACTAATTAAGGCACCAAGCGAAATTCCAGGCATCCTTTTAGAGCAGTGTTTAAATGGACTTGCAAGATAAAAGCCATTTAAAGGCAGC
>QQSS02205391.1:0-11813 GCA_003687565.2 Craspedacusta sowerbii
GAAGCATTTTGGTTAAAAGCACATTTCTTTTTCAATGGGGGCAACACACCATCCTGCTCTTGAGCTTCCTTTATTAACAAACTCCTGTGTTCTTTTACTTGGTCTTTTTCTGTGTTTTATTATCTATAAAAAAAGTGTTTATTTACAGAAGATTAATTAATTAAGAATATTCTTGAAAACCATGTAACAAACACTAAAGATCTTCCTACATTCTTACCTAGAACAAGTCTTGTCTGAAATGGTTTTAATTCGCCTAAGCAGCATACAATAACTTAAGCACAAATAGAAACTGGATAAGGTTGACAGGAACTTATTGCTCTTAAATAGTAAAGTGTCTAGAACATAACATTCTTTTAAGTGTAGCCGCTTGAAATTGTCATGGTGAAATTATATATTCAGGCACTTTTGTATTCCAAGGAAATATGCTACCTACCTTTCTTAGATGCTGCGGGAACTTTATGAAGCGTACTAGCGTGGCATTACTTTTTAAATTTACTCGCTGACCGGATCGATCAATGTCACATTCGAGAAAGTGGTTCGAGCAGATTCTTGCGAAGTGCGATAGCTCCCAACTTAGACGACGAATGTTCGCTAACCACCGTTTCTTTCTTTGCGGATATGAAGGATATCTACAAGTGACAAAATTTGCATTGTAAGTTGCCTGTGCTTCGGTGCCAAGCAACATTGAACAAAACTGTTCCAAAACACCGAGATTTTTACAGTTATGCTGGAATAAATCACTTGCAGATTTAGGCCAGCCTTAGACTACAATTAGTGGAGTCCTATGTACTTACGAGTGAAATGTTCTGGGAAGTTTTCGCTTCTTTTCTGATTCCTCGTCGCAACTGCCATCACTGTCGCTTCTACTACCTGTTTTCTTGCGCTTTGTGCAACCGAATGCACTGCATCGTATACCTTTTTGTTTACCCATGCTTGTAGTTTCACAGGCACTTCGATACCGCTTGCACTTGCTCAGGGACCCAACAGGGCGGCATTTGAAAATTAGTGGCTTCATAAAAGAGCGCGGTAACCAATAGGCATGTCCTATCCAGTGTTTATTATAGATCAGTGGAGATACCGCGCAACTAAAAAAACGGGAAGATGTGTTTTGATTGGCTGCGAAATTTGGCGAATTTCGGCGCGAAAATTTGTTTCGCCATAGCTGGTCAGAAAGCTTGAAGCTATCCTAAACTTGAAATGGCGATTAGTGCGTATACAAAAATTGAAGGGCATTCAGTTGTACCGACGCAAGGTCAGTTTTGTCTGCCAAGAAGTCAGTTTTCGGAAAGGCCTTCCATACTGCTGTGCACATGGAGGAAGAAAGTTCAAGCAGAACGCCGTCGGAGATTACTTTTTCTCAAATTCAGTTGCAAATTAGTCTATCTGGCAGGATTAATTTCCTTTTCAGATGGAATTTCTGACCAGCAAATGAGCCTGAAATACTAGCACTTCTTGCCATCAAAATTTTCAATGTGTAGGTTCCTGTAGTACATCTTATTTTGCAAGGTATGTTCTTGTCTCTTGCATGCGTTCCGCCATCAGGCAACAGCTGGCTTTTAATACGAAGAATAAAATACTCAACTTTGTGTATAATACATTAAGTTCTGCTAAATTTGAAGGCAGAAAAGAAACTTATCATCCAGAAGACTGGAGACTTAGTTACACTTTAAGATGTCTAAAATATTAAATGACTCTATATGGTTGCATGCATGCCATGCCATACTATAGTTCTTAAGTAATTGTCTGGTTTATTACAATTTATTCAGGCTTTGTTGTTGTTGTTGTTGTTTTTTAAATTAGTATAACATATTTCCCACAAATCAAAACTCTTTTGCTTACCATAATTTATGGATCATGAATGATGGTTGCAACTGCCTACCTGACGCGGCATCAACAGCATTAACTCAACTCAGCGAAAGCAAAAGGTTGCTTGCATACGTGTGGCATCTGCAAGAACAATCTTTCGAATCCAAGACTCAAGACTCAAGACTCTAGGTTTATTTACTCAATAAATGCGATCAAAGATTAGGAAGTAACTCCACCATTAATAAAATATTAAACTAACTTCACAAGCAGCTCAATGGAGAAGAAGTATAGTGATTTATGCATTTATGTGAGAAGGAGGCGTCCTCCTAGCCAGGGCTAATCAGGTCGGAGACGCCACCTCATCGTAAAACTCATGAACATTACTTTACATTCTCGGATAGAGCAATCGGAAAATGCGAGAAAAAAACAGCAAGATAAACAGTATCACAGTTTCGTCCGGGAAGGGAACAATAGAAATTGGGCACGACAAACACAAAATAGAGCTGATATAAGGAATCCCCGACGGAATGGCAAAGTATTGGGGAGAAATATGGTACTTGCACGGAGTAACTCAACCAGGGAAAATTTTTAGCCAGCTGATGTTTTTTCAGAAATCAAGTCTGCATCGCAGCTCAATGTAAATAAGCTAAGGGTGTCGGAAAGTTTATAAAAATAAGAATAGAAACAAACTCAAAGTAGCCCACAATTGTCAGGCAACGACGCAACAGATAAATAAATATAAATATAGGCGTCATGATCAACACGCAAAGCTACGATTGCATATTTTACCTTGCTCGATGAACATTACATGGTCGTGCAGTGCGACCAAAATTAAGACATCACTTGTATGAAGCCGTAAGTAGAGTTTTGACTTCTTTCTTGAAGGGGATTTTTGATTTAGTTATGTATATTTTGGTCTACAAGTTGGTTATAGGCGGACGCTCCTTTAAATTTGATGTTATTACTACCATACAGCTTTGTAATGTCGTGTTGGTAAAGCCAGCTTGCGCATGGAACTCATTCGAGTATTAGTTTAGGCAGAATAGTATACGAAGAAATTGCTGAATGCTTCGGGTAGGTTATTGTTATGCCAGTCATGCATAAAAAGCCATTAATTGATACTAAGTTCGTCTTCTAGCTTTATAATACCACGTTTAGAGAACAAAGCAGATGTGGGCTCTCTAAAATCAGAAAAAGTCATTATTCTTACGGCTTGATGTTTTAACTTTGCTATTCAATTTAATTCAGTTCTGCGTGCAGATCCTCATGCAAGGCAGGCGTACGTCATATGCGAATGAAACAAACTATGATACTGCGATACGAGAGTGTTCGTATCAACGTAATGGCGTATTTTAGAGAGGAGGCCATTCGCCCGTTACAGTTTTTTGGATAGTTCAGTGAGGTGGTCTCTCCATGTGAATCGCGGGTCTATGATAATACCAAGATACTTGACTTTTCTGGAGAGTGATATTTTTGTTGCTTTGATCTTCAATGTCATTTTTACAAAATCCCGTTTAATTTTCGTTTGGAACAGCAAAACCTCCCTTTTCGCAGCGTTTAAGGATAATCTGTTGGCGCAAAGCCAATCATAAATTTGTGTAGTGTCACGCGAAATTTTTGCCTTAAGCGTTTTGATAGATAGACTGCTATTCAAAATAATCGTATCGTCCGCGAAATGCTGTGCAATGCCAGATGTGAGGAAGAGTCGAAAATCATTTATGTAGATCAAAAAAAGTAGTGGGCCTAAAATTGACCCCTGTGGAACACCAACGTTTACATCCCTAACCTCCGAATTCTCATTGTCAATAGTGACAAATTGTCTCCGACCGTGCAGATGCGGCACAAACCACTTATTGCAAACACCGCGAATGCCATAGACAGCAAGTTTTTCTAGTAAAATGGCTTGATTTACAGTATCGAATGCTGTCGCGAGTGATGCAGTAGACGAACAGACTCCTCTGTTGTTTCATCAACTTAAGTTTTTACCTGAGATATGTTTACAAATTCGGCCCTTTTATAATAAAGTCATTAGGTAATTGAATTAAAATACATCAAGATAAAACTAAAAAGACTCAGTAATTAAAAGATAAACCTCGCGTGCTCCAACTTACAATAACAACATCAAAAACATATTAGCATGCCACGGATTACAAGATACTCGTTACTTGAGATACACTCTACGATAAATACAAAATAAGACGGTAACAAACAACATAGACACGCGGGTGGAAAACAAGTCAAACCAACCTAACCAAGTAAGGAAATCGTATACACACGCACCAAACTAGCACCAATATTGGCGACAAATGCTTTCTGTAGGTCCAAGAACAGACCACACGCAGGTAACGCTAACACAGGTAATTAAATTGACTAAAGCGTGATTTGCCGAATGTTGTTTTCTAAATCTGAATTGCAATTTGTAGATGAGGTTAGATTTCTCCAGATATTCATATAAACTTCTGTGCATAGATTTTCCAGAATTTTACTTAGGTCCGATAAAAGTGAAATGGGTCGATAATTACTGCATAGTTCCGTGGTGCCAGACTTACATACGGGAATTACCTTTGACACTTTTAGAACGTTAGGGAAAACCCCTAGATTAAAGGATGGATTAATCACATGGGAAATTGGTGCCGCGAGAATTGAGGAGCCAGCTTTCAGGAGATTGGTTGGAATGCTGCTTGGTCCACAAGCTTTGGATACACTTAAAGAATTTATTAGGTCGACTGCTTCCGTGGGATCTGTTGGCTTTAAATATATACTTTGTGATGAGAATGGGGGCATGAAAGCCATAAATTTGTTTTTTGCATTCGGAATATTTGCATCAAGAGCTTCCCCAATCGAGGAAAAGGTAGTTACTAAAGGCGGTAGCAATATCTATTGGCGCCTTAGCTACACCGCCATTTTGGTTCATGACCAGAGCAGGAGGATGATTGGACTTCTTGTTCTGCTTGAGAATCGAGGTTATGCCATCCCAAGTTTTGCTTGTATTGCTTTTATTTTGTATGAGATAGTTTGAATAGTAAGAAAGTTTACTTCTTTTCATCATGCTAAAGACAATGTTGATTTGCCTTTTGTATTTAACATGAGCTTCTGTTCGTGCTAGCTGATCCTTTTCTTTAACGTAAATTTAAGTAAATGATCTCTTACTTTCATAGCATGCAAGATATCTTTAGTGGTCCACGGTTTCTGTTGAATGTTTACTTCTTTTTTAGTAAGTTTTCGAAAGGGAGCCATTACATTTATGATGTCAGTGACCTTCTCTATTATAATGTTTGTAAGGACATTTAGATTTAGTTCTTTTCTGTGAATCCCAATTTATGTGCGATAATTCCTCTTGGAATTTGCTCTCATTGAATAATTTGTACAAGCGCCCGTATGCTGGTTTCTTCCGAATGGTCATTTTTCTTCGATTGTAATCGGTGAATACTGCAAATTAAGTAAAGTGGTCAGAGATCGAGCAGGTTAGATTGCTACTCGTTGAGTTGTAAATGGTATTATTAGAAAAGATGTTATCTCTGAGGGTTTGCGATCGTAGCGTCACGCGACTGGGCTGCAGTATCAACGGCTGTAAACAATAAGAGCCTGCCATATCATAAAAATCATTAGAAACAACAAATCTATCATAGGCAAGCAAATCAATATTAAAATCTTCCATAATCACTACAAATCTGTCCTCTATATTAACCTTGACTTGCAGGTCGGCGTAGCCAAGGCAGCGGAGAAATATCTTCATCAAAAAATTGCGTGTCGACATCCATTGAGTAGCAAGCAGGACTCGAATTTCATCATATTACATCATGTTGTTGTATTCAAGTTTACTTAATCAATTGTGCGAAGGCAAGTAGAATTAATGACCTAAACAAATCTTAAGTGTTAAGCAGAGACCGTTTCTGCTCATATACAATCTTGCTAGCAATGTTGCTTTTATTTCTGATCAATGTTTCATTAGTGAGAACCAAACTGGCCTAAGACATATATCGTCCATAATAGTTTCTTTGCTTAAGTTTTTTGTGGCTACCGCAGAGGTTCTTTCTTGAAATAGGATAATTTACGAAATGGGAACGTAAAACGTAGTGCCGAGCAAATGATACGAATTTGCTTTGTTTCCACGCGCAATTGGTCGGTTAGATGATGCAAAGCAAGGTCACAATGAGCAGTGCTTCCATGTAGGTAAAGGAGTCGTGTGGTACGATTATGTTAGCTTCGGAATCTAGATCTTTGGCATACTTTGAATCAGCTCAAGAAAAAAAAGTAGTTAAGCTTTTTGGAATAACACGTTTTTCCAGGCAAGTGTAAAAAAAAAATTCTATGACTTTCTCTAGTAACATACTCTTTGTTCAAGCTACGAAGTACGTTGAAGTAATTCTTTTTGCAGTCTGACGCAGTTTTAACGTTTTAAGCGAAGAAAAGTTCATGATTGAAACCAAAAAACTCCTGCTTGATAGCTCTACTTCTATCACAACTAAGGAATTGTTTTATGACCATGTGTTCAGCAAGTTATATTTCTGTCAACCGAACTTGTAATAGACTCTGCCATATCCATCAGAAAGCTACCAGACAGCGTTTAGATCAAATGTGCTTGCAAATCTGATGCAGACCAACATAAGAGTCAATCAAAACTCATCAAACTCGACCTCGGGTTATTCCGGTTTCCTCGTTAGGGCCAGCTGTTGTTCTGGAAGTGCGAATCGTTGGAAAATAATCATTTCTGCAGAAAGATCCTGCTTAGGATGCTCTTCAGTGAAACCCAAAAAATTTAGTTGACCGAAGGTTGAAATTATTTCGAATGAGTATGAACAGTCAAAAGCATGGCTATAGTTCTTCCTGATGAACTGCATTCACTTGAGTCTTTATTGTAAAATCCCTTGAAAGATTAAAGAGTTTACCTTTCCTCTCCTCATTGCCTTGAGCAGGAGCATTTCCCTTTAGCCTAAACGTAAATCCGATTGCAGGTGGGCCACATGATGATGTAGAATGCAGCGAAGCATGCGTCTTAGTCGACTACGGCGTATCACTTTAATCAGTTCACTCTCAACGCTAGCACTGCATGTGTCTCTCTGCTGCGTCGGGGGCAGCCATTATTGCGCCGGAGGTAGCAACTTTTGCGATTCCGAGTGTAAGTTAGGGGTTTAGACGGGTATGACGATTGCCGCGTAGATAAATGCTCACTGCTTATATCAACCGAATATATTTGATGCTATCCACAACCGTAAATCTATAAGTGCTAAGGTTATATCAAGCAAATAAACATCAATGTATCAGGTACGCAGCAGGGCAACATGTATACATAGGAGATTTTAAAACAGGAATTCTGCAAAATAACACTTTATTACAAAGGTACTTTCAAGACAAAGAATCGCCAAAACTGAATAGACATACCACTTAGCTCTCTAACACTCGTACCGATTCACGCTCTTCGCTGAAGTTCTGACATGACTGAAACAAATCTCGCTATATATACACTTATCAGACTAATAGCTACAAACGTGCAATTACTAAGACTTTTATCAGAAGAAACATAAATCCACAATTATCCCTATAATTAAATATTTGGGGGATCGTAAAGCTATCACGGGTGCTAATGAGTGAAGCAATAATCAGTACTCTTTGGTCGTAAACCAAGGAGATATTGGAGTCGTGCTTCCTGCTTGTTATAGTGGTGAATCGAATCGGAACAAATGCTAGATATAAGAACATTCGCATCATGCATCGATGTTTTTAAGTCGTCAAGAGCGTTTGGAAAGCTTGGTAATGCGTTTTCAAAAGCTTTTCATAACTCATGGACCTTACCAGGCTGCAAGGGAATGTAGGACCCCAATCGCAATCAAATATGAGTTTTTTGCTTTTCTTGAAGGAGAATTTTCTCCTTCACTCAGTCACTTCCACAACCCATTGGTAAAATTTAAATCTCTACAAATGACAACGTTTTTACATAGTTGAAGTTGAAAATCACCATAGATGACCCATGACCCATATGTACAGACTGCTTGAATACTTCTATGAATGCACATTTTGGCCTACGCTTTCGCATACTTTTTAAATATCTTCTTGTTTCTGCGGTCGCAGGACATACCCTTTGGGATGGATTGATGGATGTACCAGGTAATTGGTCAGGCACTTTAAAGGCCTCCGACTTGGAGTTAGATTCTAAAGTCCAATTTCTTACCTCCTCCGTTCTATACCCATTGCTATTTGAACGACTGCCTCAAGTGTATGCACTTCATCAATATGACATTCTTTGCTTGCAAGTGCCCATCCAGTTTTAATTAGTGCTCTTTTCGCTTGATGCGTGCCGAATCACGTTTCAAGACAAGTAACATTGTGAAGCTGTGCTAAAGTCACTCTCGTAGATTTCGCAATGGACTTGCCCAAGTCATCATGTAACTGAGGGACGCAATGTTTCCAAGTATAGTGCAGGCCGGACTTGGTGAAGATATCGTATTCGTTCCGGCGTGGGTGAACAGCATTTCGAGCTCCTGTCGCCCAAAGGCCGATTTTGTTTGGAGTTTGAGACTATGGCGAGGAAAAAAGCTTTATTGTCCTTATGTTTGTATATATACATACATTGGTTGGTAGTTGTAGAGTTAAGAAGAGACACAAATTCGAGACTTGTAAATAGACCAAGTTACCGTGGCTCAAAAGCCTCAGGTAGCTACAAGCGCTGTTTTTCTGTAAGTAGACACTTCGAGTGCATCTAGGCGTGTTTGTATGAACTTGGTGTGACCGACCCGTAAGATAGAACGTGTGCGTGTGTTTGTGCTCGCGCATGCTTGCGGGATCGGGAGGGGGCGGGGTGTATAGTACACCGGACAGTACGTATTAGAAGGACAAGGTGCCCTCCCATACAGAAGCTCTCGCAAACAAAGCAACATCGCAAAGACGTTTTATACAATAGCATACAACCTTTAAACTTAAAAAGCACTGTTTCGAATCAAATGTATAGGCACGTTCAATTTTGTAGGAAAATTATATTTAACATACAAAATACATAGTCCATCTGCTGGATGAAAAAATTTCTTCACATTCTCATTAAAGATCACAGAATCAAAGACAACTCTGATACCTCCCTAAATGAATAACTCACTAATATACTATTGACTCTAAATGCTATCTGATGCTCTCACTGGCATACTACATTAAGTTCAAAGAACTACACTACTCGGCATTACGAAACTACCCACCTTTAGAAGATGAAAAAATATCTTAAATCTCTCTCGTGAAAAATCACAGAATCTAAAACCGTTCTGATACAAACAGACATACTATTAACTTACAAGAAAATCGTAAATTGTCTAGAACCCGTTACAATTATTTACTCCCGCTATTATAAAATTATACCATGTGAACGGAATGTTTGCTCCAAATAAACATAGTAATTCTAGGCCAAAGGAACGTATTTGTCAAATAAACTAATTCGGCACCACGAAAACTGAGGCCGAGACAAGAATAAGTCTTCTCTAGTTACAACGTACACTTGCGAACAACCATGCAGCAACAACCCGTTACGTTCTTTAGGTTACACTTCGTTACGATCTTAAATAGACGGTACTTCGCCGCGCAGATTTGCGAACTGTTGAACTCCGTCAAGCGGCAATCTGATTAAAGAAATCGCTCTTGTGCCGGTATTTGATTTTCAAAAGTTTAAAAGAGCAAACCGAAAAATTGAATATGAGGTTGACTGATCTAAATTTAGATTCGGCTTGAAGCACAACCAAACAGCAACTTCTTGCTCAGGCTACTTTCAAGTAGATACAGCCTGCGATGCAGCTGCCCTGCCAACTGCGCTTTGATCGTCTAACCCTACTTCTTCGTTGTTGAATGCACTGAATCCTATATCTAATCCGTAACTTGAAGCCGCTTTGTCGACAATATTCTACTTGCATCAAGCACCAAGCTGGTCTTTTCCTAAATTGTCTTCAAACCGCAACGTGGGTGCTTGAATTTCAGAAAATGATGGCGACACTGATATGTTCCGCGTGCCGCGCTGACGACGATTACCGAGTGCCGATACAATCAGCGTCAATCCGGACGATATAAAAGCCAAACTTGTTCCAACACTAACTTCCTCCCACAATACTCAAAGGAATACAAGACTCCCGTACATAACATCTATTCTGACCTCTGCGCTTTAGTTCCTTCTCTCGTCTCCTCAACTATCCTGGTC
Source organism: Craspedacusta sowerbii (assembly GCA_003687565.2). Classification (NCBI taxonomy): domain Eukaryota; kingdom Metazoa; phylum Cnidaria; class Hydrozoa; order Limnomedusae; family Olindiidae; genus Craspedacusta; species Craspedacusta sowerbii. The sequence goes on from QQSS02205391.1 coordinate 9,974, forward strand.
AAAAATACAGTACATAATTATAGTGACCAAAGCAACCAATAGAAAGCGTAACATCGAGCCACTGACAATAAGCACAACAGAATAACATCATACATTGAATTGCTTTTAAAAGACGATGCCAGCAAATTGCTCTGATTATCCGTTGCTGAGGCCAGCTTTGAAATGAGGTTCAGGCGACTCGACCATTTCCTGAACCCACTGTCGGTCTACAAACGTAATGTTTTGATTAGCTTTGATCATTTTCAACTAAAACGAGATAATTGAATATAAGGTTAACCCAAGGGTGACGGGTGACATCGACGGTTGAAAAAACGCGTTACTAAAAACTCCATTGCATAGGTTTTGTATATAACTTAACTAGCCAAAAAGTTGGTAACATTGTTAGTAGGTATTGCGTAGGTATTGATGTTAAACTTATTTTTGTCTCATTTAAGTCTGGGTCTTACTTTTCTACAAAAGACCCGCTTCCCAAATGCTTACGATCTGGAGTTATTTACAACTTGTTTTGTACTGGCTGTAATGCCTGCTTCATTGGAGAATACTGCAGACATTTGAAAACTCGGATTTATGAGCACCCATTAGTCCTCACATATTCACAAACATTTGCAAGTGAGTGATGAGTGTAAGCACCTCTGTTCTGACCTTTGTTTATTGGATTTAGATGAAGCCCCGACAGATTTCAGAGTAAATTAAAGAAAGCCATGCTTATTAAATGAAAAAAACCTAACTTTAATGCCCAAGTAACCATCTAGCTCTTACTCTTCTTTCTAGATCTATTCTTTCTGTCTTCTTGTTCCCACTACGTTGTTCTCTTCTTACTATTTACGCGCGCTTACCTGCAGCTGTCATTCCATCGTGTTTTCATTGCTGAATTATAGTTTGCTTTGCAACGTCTCAACTGAAATTGTTTATCGGTCGCCGAACGAGCATTTGTAGCGTCAATTACTGATCAATTGGTGTATTCAACCCCTCTTACTGAAACGCTTGTGATGGAATTTTCTCGTATTAGTTGAAATGATCAATGCTGATCGAAACGTGTCCTAAAAAATTAAGGAGTTGTCGTTTTTCTGAGAGCTGTTGTGAATTTAGCACTGTTTTGATCATTTAGTATACGAAGGCGTTTTGCTGGACAGGTGTTGAAACATCCATGGTCTGCAATCCCCTACGAAAGGTTAGTCACTAAGATCATAAGACTAACGGCTGGTATAGTAGCACAGGTTTATCTGCTTCTCATTGAAACAAGTTGAAACCACCGCTATGTTTGTCACCAAAATGAAAAATATCTCTTGTCGCCATGGTGCATAAGGACCTAGGCTCGTGTATATGCAAGAACAAGTCTCCCAGTGCCTTGGTCCACAAGCAGTAAATGAATCATGAACAAATAGCGACCACTAAAACTCAAGGAACAACTGAAAAGTACGTGTATGGATTGTGGTCCACGAAGGCAAAAAGGACCACACTGGAATCGTCGTAAATAGCCAGCAGTAATGCTAAACATAGTTATAGAAACTAAAGACTACAGCTCGGCTTTTCCTACTCCAAACTCCTTTTCCATTCCATAACCCAAAATCGTCGGGAAAGCCTACTTTATCTGAGACAGTGCGAGAGACGACTAGTTTGTAATCTCCGTTATTTTAACTCTAAACCAGTGGTTCGCAAACTGCGGTACGCGTGCCAAAAGTGGCACATGGACGGTCAGATACCAAAATCGTTTCTATGTCTTATTTTTCAGGGAATTCTAGATACCTTATGAATTCCATGCCTTATCCATTTCGCGCGGCTTGGCTAAGGGCTCCTGTCGTTAATGCGTTAATTAAACGTAACTCTTACTTTGCGGATG
>QQSS02205402.1:0-24416 GCA_003687565.2 Craspedacusta sowerbii
ATCATCTGGACGCAATTTTACGCCTTTCAACTACTAACTTCAAGCCTGACATTTCTAGATTGGTTGGTGACATGCAATACCATCCATCACACTAACTTTAAATATTAAATATGTACTGAAAAGTGAAAATAACTATATATAGTTATATAAACTGAAAAGTGTATTCTTTCTGTTGAAAGTTGTAAGTAATTTAATTCTGCTTCGTCCATTCGGAAGTAAGATAAATGTATTAAGATACTCCCAAAATATAATTCGATTTAGTTAATATGTACATAAAGAAATAGTTCCTGAGCCATGCTTCTGGTTGAGCAACCAGGAACGTTTTTGTCCAATCATGGAGCAATCCATGACAGTAATTCATTAGTCGCCATTATCGCTCAACGCGCTTTGAGCTTATAGGTCCATATGGTAGATGGATAATGTCCAAAAATGTTGCTCTATGAAAAGGCCTATTGCTTTCTCGAAGAACCATGCCGTGAATTAAATGCAGATTACATGAACGGATTCAAAACTTCTTGCCGATGCGTGTTTGTATTTACGCGACATATCCCATAATGAGGTGGCAATACATTACTAGCACTAATACTAAAGATACTAACATGGTACACCTACTGAAATAACAGTTGTAACCGTTACTTTATTTATGTTGAACATACCAGTAGCAAACTAAACGATTCCAAGTGGCTACCAGTTGGAAGTAGATTATCATCCGAATCAAATTGATTTATCTATCACCTACTTGAAAAATGGCTTGCTACGTTCCCATCGATCTTGGAATTATAATTCTTCAATATGGCTTCTGTGACTGTTCCGATCATACTTCTTGATAGTGATGGGGTGGTGGCAGAACAATTCCAACCCAGATTGGCGTATCTTCCTCACGAAGACCTAACCAACTACTGTGCGACATGGCTGCCTGTTGGTACGATCTTCAAATGAGCCATGGCTACTGAGGGTGTCTCCTTCTCCAAGAAGCACAGATCTTTTTTCGTGGACACTTTTACATATTTGGAGTTTGTTATTGCATTTTGTTATTGGAATTTTGCTAGTTTTTGTTTTTCCTTAGCAATTAACTTTATTTAGTATGCTTTTCTATTAGTAACCAGTACTGTGTGTTAGAGAATTTACCTTGTTGTTTTTGTTGTTGCTGTTGTTGTTGCTGTTGTTATTGTTATTGTAAACAATGAATGACTAACTCCTGAAAGCACTGGACAGGGCGATTGTTTATCATCCCTCTGAGAGTTCCCTTATTAGTACGTATTGAACTGTTTGTATACTTCGGAGGCTGGGTTTATTTGCTGTCACTGGCAGTCGATGGTCTGCACCCAAGAGAACTCCTGTATCTTCACATACAACAACGCCATAAGCCATACGTACACGATTCCAGCAAATTTTCAAGAGTTTCTCTGAGTTTAAGCTTGTCCACTTTATCAAGCTTTTCATGTACCAAATTCTTTATAGTGGTTTCGGAAGCTAAATCAAGTAAAGAGGAGGATGCTTTGTCTGATCGGAATAATGAATGCGGTGTACCTGTGCTGATCCACGAGTAAAGGTTTCTGATCTCGCAAATTGGAAGCATCAAGACAAAATTTATGAACCAAACTGGACTCTAGCCCTTTCCTAAGGCTTTCAAGCGGCCTCTCCATGTCAATATTAAAAAAATGTGACTTGACATTATTTCTTTAAAATAGTGCGACCCATGGGAACATCTTCGGGGCCACTGCATACATCTTTGTTTCTGCCGCATGCATAGACCCTCTATAATCTGTTCCGCAACGAGCACTCCAAGTTTTCTTCAATTCAATAAGAAGAAAAGGGACATGGTTGAAAGTTGCAGATGGGTATATAAGGAGAAAGAAATTAACTTAAGATAAATGTTGAAAAATGTGACATAAATGCGTCTAGCATGTGCAAACACCTATACTTTTTTTACTGGCTTCTCCTTTTTTTTGTAATGGAGTCCGTGTTGTGTCACTGCTGTACAAGCTGTAGTATAGTGGTTTTCTAATGTTAGGAAAGCCAGGGAATAAGCAAGAATGCAATTTCCAGCCTGCTTTTCCCTCGCAAGATAGCGAGTGTTGAATTACGTTCTGCTCGCGTAAGTGTGCATTTCGTGCGTGAGCGTTTGTGTGTGTGTGTGTGTGTGTGTGTGTGTGTGTATGTGTGTGTGTGTTTGTGTGTGTGTTTGTGTGTGTGTTGTGTGTGTGTTGTGTGTGTGTGTGTATGTATGCGTGTGTGCATGCTCGTGTGCGTGCGTGTTATTGAAAATAAGTGCATGATCGTCAGAGATTGAAAGTGCCATTAAATAGCTGGTCACCGTTCTCGTATTGTCGATGACCTGCGATGCCATGGTCATGGGAACGCACATACCACGTCGAGAGAAGAAAATCCCGCACAAGCTCGGATCCTAATATCCCATGAGCCACATACTCTTCCCACGAAGTCCCATACCCTTAAGTGGCTCAGTGGAATCATGCCAGGCGGCTTCGAGATTTCTGCAAAGCGTAAATCGCCACCATATTTGTTTTTGCCTAGCGTGAAGGATGGGTTGATTGTTGCATTGCCGGTTTAGGAAAGGCGCTGATAGGTAAGCGCAAATTTCATGATAACTTCAATCGGAGGTAATACGCACTAGCACCGATTATAAAATCGCTTGATACCACACTTCTCTAACAAGGATGTTTCTGCGTTGCATTGAAAATCAAAAGCTAATCCTTCAGACAAGGAATGTTTCTCGCTGTTTGGATGCTCCAGTCAATAGCATGTCGCCAAGGGTTTGAGAGCTGGAGACTGTTGGAAAAACAACTAAATTTTAAAACTGAAACTGAATCAATCAGAGATATTTGCTCAATGAATATCAAGGCTCTAAAAGAGGAATGTTAATGATAGAGTTAATAGCCAGATTAAGAAGGTATTTGACTCCAGTAGGAACTAGAAGCCTTTACTTAGGCTTTGTTCACCCTTACCTAACTTTTGAATGCATAGCGTGGGCTGGTGCTCACTGTCGTAATCAATCAATCAATCTTGAAAATCCACGACACGCAGAAAAGGGCTGAGCGAATTATCCCCAAGGCTCTCAAAAGGGCCTACTTACGAATCTTGATGATAACGGAAAAAATCTTGAATGTATTCGAGATGAACTTACTTCAGAACCCTATATTTGTGTACAAACACCAACTTATTATGTTACCGGCTGTCTTCGTTCCGTACCTACATATAATTGACCACAAATACAACACTCGGCTATCAAACGTTGGCTATAAGGAGAAGGCATCCACTGAGAGGGGGGCTTTTTGCATCATTTAGAGCACCCCACATATGGAATAGGATTAAATGCGCACGTTCTAAAGAAAGTAAAACCTTGCAACCTTTTACAAAAAAAAAAAAAATCAAACATTACATTCTGCAATCGTCTGCCATAACATCGATCTGGTGAATTTTTCTTTCAATTGTAATTTTTTAAATTATAATTGCATTTCTACTTTGTTCTTGTAATGCACTCCAATGAATGAATATTGCAGGGAGCCGATACTGCCTGTAGTTTAGCCTACTTGGAAATTAAGCAAAATTTTTGCTATTTTTGCAGCTTTTAATCTCAGATCATTCCTTTCTCTCAATGCATCCCTTTTCTTTCCCTATTCCTTTTCTGGCTTTTGGTTTTGTTCTTTCTTTAAAAGTTCATGCAACAGCCCATATAGTTTGCGTTAGGGTTTACAATATTTAATCTCCTCGGATGGCGTCCTTATGTAGGCTACTGCGTAATACTTGGAGCGCTCACTCAGCTTGCGCCTCGATAAATGGTGCTTCATGAAAAGGCCACTGGCCTTCTAGAAGAGCCATCTCATAATTTGTTTGAATCTGGACTAGAATGACTAGTGTTTATCTGTGTGGATTGCCTCTTGATTTGAGTAAATAAATCTTGAGTATTGAGTCTTGTAATATGGAACATATTTTATATGATGCAGCGAATCTGACTTTAAATAGAAATAGAAATATATAGGAATAAAATGTGAACCACCTAGAGACCACCTCGTGCCGGACCAATAACATGGCGATGTCCGCTCAATGCAAAACTGGAAGAGCCCTATACGTATGATAAAAATATGAGGGAGTGGAGACAGGCAAGCTGTTTTTTTTCTCACAGAGGCCTTATCTTTAAAGGAAAATGATGGTTTTTAAAACATGCTTTTATTTATTTGGCTGCCTATTGGAATGTCACAAGGGATTTTTCCCACGTACAGCGCACCTGGCAATGCTCAAGTGATCTCTGGGCAGGCTGCCAAAACTGTGATGATCTCGCGCAACTGCTTACTTGAGAGCTTTAGTTCTAATGAGACAATGCACTCGAGATTTTCAGAGCTTTCGAGATCTTAATGGGACTCCAAGCAGTTGCTTGGCAAATTAAGACTCCACCAAAAAGTCTCTGACGAGTCCCTTGGCCGGGACGAAACGTACGTAATTCTAGCCATTGGAATTTATCAGTAACTGCTTGGAGTCCCATTAAGAACCCCTGGAGACTTCAATTGCACTGTGTCAGAACATATGCTCTCAAGTGAACAGCTGCACGAGATCGTCTCAGTTTTGGCAGCCTGACCCCAAATCACTTGGACATTGCCAGCTGCGCGGTACGCGGGAAGAATCCTTTGTAAAAAAATCAAATGGCTAGTTCAAATTGAATTTATTTACTTACTTATTTATTTTATATCTTTTTGGTAGTAGATAGCATCATGGTTGATCAAAAGCACGAATTCAGTCCATTTCACTTGAATACCAATATAAATAATTGATAGTTCCCTACATTGCTTGAAAAAATTGTTAAAGTTGTTAAGTTAAAATATTAAAGTTGTTAAAAAATAAGTTCTTGGCATCATGGTGTTGAACAGGTTGCAATTATCATCGAACATGCGGAAATTTTTACTGATAATCACTGTCATTGCAATTAATGTCTGTCAAATCGCACAATTCTCTAGATTTCGGTTTATCATGGTTTTTAATTCATTTAGTAAGTTATTGCAACAAAGCCTTCGCTACCAGAAGTTTGAAGCTCGCGTCGCAAACCAAGTTTAACGCATGCTTGGATTTAGCCATTCAACGAGAACACGCACAGACCTTGCTTAAGATAGACCAGCATTAACAGGCATGTTTTCTAGTTAACCAAATTCTGCATGTGCAGGCTCAAATGCGAATAGATGCTGAAACTAAACCACCGTAGGAGTAATCTTGGGCTTGTTGTAGAAGATAGATGAAACTTTGTTTCGATGACTAATGTTTGTTGTTCAACACCACTTCACTTACTATAGTACTATATTTACAAACTCTTGCCGTTAATATACTCTTTATGTAAACTAACCAATTAACCCCCCCACGAATTACAATCGGATTATGTGGCTGAGCAATAGACACATAATCAGTAAGTATGCCTACGAAGCTGATTAATAACGCAAACAGAAACTAACGCACGTTAAATTACTGTTATAAGGAAGTTTGACTAAGGAAGTCCCTTAAGGTAGTTATTACAGAATTCGAAATGCTTTGCGTGCAAGTCATTCCACTTCAAGCGAATCGTTCTCACGATTGCTTTCGTGCTATAGAATTCAGATTCTTTTGTGAAACTGTGGCATAGCACACCTGCAAACTGAATTATGCGGTCGAAAACTCTTCTCCAATTACAGAAATGGACCAGAAAAGGTTACGACGGCATGATAGTGCAACTGGAATGAGAAAACAGGCACAGACCAACTGAACAAACAAAAAGAAAGATCTCAACTCACGAGGTACTTTCCCAAAGAGCGTAATTAAATGTTCACGATTGGCCATGGCTACCGTAATGGTCAAAGGAAACTGCCTCGAAAATAATGCTAGATTTTTCTTGGATAAGTTATAGATTTATTTGATCCAACTGGCAAACCTTTTATGAAACCAAACATTTTGTAATCCCCTATTGCGGTCCTCTACTCATGACACTTAACTTAAACTACTTGGTTGCTGCATATCTAGGTTTTTTTTTTGTTGCTTTGGTTGCCCAGCAACACCAAAAAAAGTTTGGTGCTTTTTTTCCTTGTAAAACAAAGATCCGTGGATACACCTCACATAAGTAATTTTCCATGTGTGTGTATCCGTCAGATCGTTGGTCTCTGGCGCGCTTGCATAAAAAAGTTCCAAATTCCTCCCGCCAAAAGCTTTAGTATAAAATTGTTCAGTTCTTCAGCAAAAACGATTTTGTTAGATCTGAGCTTCATATGCTTTAACGTCCAGGTCTTATTTATGTGAAGGATGGTTGGTGGGCTGGTAATGAGCCAGGAGTTTCCCCGGATGCGCAGTCCATCGATTGTCGATGTCAGCAAAAGCAAATGAGACCAGTCGTCGGAAGTTGTTTGAGCCTCTCAAGGAGCTAAAGAGCTTGTCACGTGCCCTCCAAGGGAGGCTCGGACGACTGTTCGATGCTCCAACGATCTTGAAACTGACATCGCCCTGTCTCGTGTTATGAGGAGAAACTCGTTGTGAAGACCTTCCCAGCGGACGACGAAGTCGTACTGTGCTGGTTAGGTCTTCTTAGGAGATTCGCCAAGCAGGGTTGCCACAAAAATATGTCACCTACCCTGCTTGTCCACCGACCGCCGCGTGGAGGAGCTCATCTTTAGGCGGCATATAATACATGAAGGATGTACTGTTTATGCAATCACGCGAAGACTGGAAAACTTGCGCCCCAACGCTCACACCAGCGAGACAAATGTTTACCGCATGTCCGGGTTATTATTGACAAGTGTACGGCCCTGACAACCGTGATGCTTTTCACAAGCGGCCTTGCGGTAACCTTCCCTTGAAATATTTTCGAAACGGGCATCGATTCACTTTCGGTAGGACTGTAGTGGGGTTAACCAGGATCAGAGAGATAAGCAAGTTTAAGTAACGCCGGCGCCTTATAAACTGTTTTCTTCATGCTTATTATTTGAAAGCAATTGAAACTAAGCTGCTCTGACTTTTAGAGCATTTTTGTTTTTACTCTTTTAGTCAAGATTAGCTGTTTTAAGCATGGAGTTTCTAGGCACGTGACCCCCGGCAAATTCCGGCTTAGCACATGACTTCGGCATTATCTCGAAACAAAAGCGAGGGTTCACTCCTGTGCCCGCCAACCAATCCGGGGCAAGGCACAATCGCAGTTATTTATATATAAAGATACCCTCCGTACGAGGCCGTTCCTATGTAGCATACCGAAAATTCGAATTGTGTCGCAAAAATTTTCAAGATACAGCACCAAACCAGTGCGCCCATCCTAACAGCCTTGTTGCTGAATAAGGAACCCATTGCAAACCTGGCCAAGCAGTCATCAAGTCAGGTGAGCGACATATACGACTTATATGAGTAGCATTACTGATTATTAGGAAGGAGGAACGGCTTTTGTAAACCGCTTCGGCCGACGCGAGTATATGCTAAAAAAGAGTTATTTGGGCAACAAACGCTTAACCTGGTCTAAACCCGACATGTTGCACTGAGCTATAAGGTTGTCTTGTTCGTGAGCGTGAATTACATCAATCACCAACTTTAGTAGCTATAAGCTACCAGTAAGTCAACCCCACATTAGTCAATGCATGTCAAAGGTGTTACAATTAATTACTATATGAAGAAATAAGTAAACTTAATCCACAATTCCTGAATCAGGTTAGAAAATCTTTGATACCAATAGCAGTGGGGTGTCTTTTTTTCTCTTTATCTGCTAAGAGCACTTGACTCCTTACTACGAAATGTGAATTGAACTTGGATGCTATCGCTTAAACGCAGCATTTAAGGAATGGTTTCAGCATACCTTTCTGGGATTAAGCTTGGGTATCTTGTTATAGCATTATTTTCTGTGTGCCGTAGCAGTGTTGTTTCCCTGTACAGAAAGAACAATATTCTACAAACACAAGTTCATAGTTTTCTGAGGAATTGCGTGTAGCTTATCAATAGGTAAATGGAAAAATTTCTTTCAAATAAAACGCTGCAGGATTACAAAAGAGTGATGTCTTAAAACTTTTTGACAGGGTTTAAGTTTGCAGATTACGCGTAAATGTGTTGCAGGCTGGTTCTCTTAAGATACCTAGCATCATGGTATTAATTTACATCTCTAGGCAAGACGCCGTTGAAGCGGTTGATTAAAGATGCCTCCATAAACTCCTACTGATAAAGACAGCACTAAGCAAATGTAGTTTAGCCAGCTCAAACCCACTTATGTCCAAAGTGAGCAATCTCTCCAATGTGGCTGTGTAACGATTTATCAAAATATGAAAATTTGTCTGTGGAGCAGCATTTGCCCACGTTTTGGCCAGTCATGGTTTTTTTATGTATGAAGTAGCGGTGTCAAGATGAAATAGAAGCAAAAATAAAAGAAATTCATGTCTGTTGGTAACAATTGTATAGAATTGGAAAGGTTTTGATTTCTTACTTAAGCTTACTGTAATGTTATTTTAGCTACCTATGCTTGGAGTAATGCTGTTGTCTAGAAGAAGGTTGTTGTCATGACATTATTGCATAGCTATTCAATCCTTCAGCCATTTATTTTAGTACAGCGTTCCCACTTCCAACTTTGTAATTGCATGTTAAAAGGCGTATGCTAATTGATAATTTTGGGTTGAAATCTTTCCAATTTAGGTATTTTAAGGACCTTGGGCTTTTCAATGTTGGTTTACCTCGGTGTTACACTGCTATCTCGAGATGACCTTGGTGATATTTCACACAAATATATATATATATATATATATGAAAATCATTGAGTAAGTTATGAACATTTTAAGGAAAGCATTGATTTAGGGGTGACCTATGATCTCCAATGTAAATAAACGTCAACTTGAAGTCTAATCAGACAATGGCGTGTTGCAACAGTCTCAAATGGTCAATTGTTTAAGCTGTAGGTGCACAAATAATTTCCCCTATAGTTAAAGTTTTTGTTTGCTATGTACTATGTAAATACTTGTTCAATCATGACTAAAATTTCAAATTCGCTTGGCTTTAATATGTTTAATCATCTTAAGGGTATGATGGAGCACTAGCCTTTGTTTGTATTTTGTCATTATTTTACAGTCTACAAAACTGCATACAGCTAATTTATTTAAAATTTCACTGTTTGTCATCGTTTTGCGGCGATTCTCCACAACTTGGACTTTCGCATCATTGGTTACCTGTGGCGAACGCTGAGCCAGTGTAGCAAGTTCAGGGCTATGGTACCATGAATCTCTTTTAGTCATCTTCAGGCCACGCGTTTTGCTTCATTGTCAAATATCTTAAGCCTGGTAATTAGCCTCACCGTTCACCGGTGCATCCACGGCCACGTGCTTGTAGAATACGAATGGATATAAACAAGTCCAATCGATTAAATTGTGTCTAATTTACGAATTCAATCTTGACTGGATTTGCCCACTGCCTCCTGCGCCGTCTAGCACGAACTGGTCGCCTTGCAGTCTAGTATCTCTCCGAAGTGCTGTTCCTAGCCATAACTCAGCTAAGAGTACTTACCAAGAAGATGATTTAACAAGTAACCACTCAGCTGTACAATAACGATGGAAATTCTAAGAAGAATGTTTAGCATGGCAATCTATGCCAATAAACCGCGCCATAGCCTAGACAAAACCGAAACGCGTGCTAATTTTTCGACATGGCTGAGAAGAAGCTGTCGCGCACTAATTTCCCTGCCGTTCTAGGTGCGCATTCGTGCTATATTTTTCTCGTCCTGGCCTGACCAGAAAAGTCATTCATGCCCATGTGAACGCTACGCGAATTCCAGCCCGGGCTGAGACTGCCGTGTAAACGCACCTTTATTCGCTTTTGACAACATTTCACGTCTTAGTTTCCGCTAAGGAAAAAAAAATATGTATATATAGGTTAAATTTTGCGATCTATTTTCGTGCATTCGTTTCAGGAATGTTTTGGAAGTGTGGCTACTGAGTATCTTGCAACGAGCCAAAATCACCGCTCACCACCGGTCGTGTCGAAACCAACAACAAATATGATTCCGCCTGCTAGCAACGCTAGTTTCGGAGCCCGTCGGGCCCGTGACGTGATGCATGCTGGTCCGAGCGCGAGTCACCATGCCGTCGGCTCTGCCATGGAGTCCGATGCAGCCTTTCCCGAATGTGTCCTTGATTTGTCGAAATACCTCAATTCTACCGACCTGCCGTCCAGCCCTCAGCAGTTCTTCGACGACTTGTTCGACGAGGAAAAGCCGGGGCCTGGGAAGCACATGCTAGGATTGTTTAAGATAAAAGAGGAGCCAGATTCCGCGGCCACGTCAAGATGCTCAACGCCTGAGAGTTTGCTTCCAGAACATGATTATGACCACGGGGACTTCCCGTCCCCTCAGTTTCAAATAAGTGCCCAAAACATGCCGCGCAGCTCGTTCGTTCTCAACAACAACAGGTTGAACTTAAAGTGTCAGCTACAGTCGCTCAACTGCAGCTCTGCAACCACTGATGTAGACTCAGAAAGCGAGTCCTCGGACTCGGATAGTAATGGGAACCCACTTCCAATTGACCCGTACCGGTTGAAATCTGCATTGGACGTTCTTGGAACAAGGTATGGTGATGCCAACACCGCCCCGCTTAGCCCAAGCGCCGTGAAAGTCGAGGAAACCGATCGTTCGTCCAAGGCCCCACGCAGTAAGCATAGGAAGTTGCTGGCAAAAGGCACTCCGGAGTATGTTATTAAGCGCGAGAGGAACAATGTAGCTGTGCGTAAGAGTCGTACCAAGGCCAAGCTGAAGCATATCGAAACGCAGATGCGAGTCGGCGAGCTGACGGAGGAAAACAACCAGCTGAAGAATCGAATCAGCGCGCTCCAGAAGGAATTGAACGCGCTGAAGTCGTTCATCGCTTACAATAGCTCCTCTCTTCGGAAGCCGCCTGGCAGCTCTTCCTACCCGCCTGCGTTTTCCGGCTAGCCGAACATTCTTTAGGTTGTTTATTCTCGTCTAGAGACTTAGCAGTACAAAAAAATGTGTCCAAGGAAGGTTATGGAAAGTATGTTTTGTTTGAAGGCTTTACAGGAAAAGAAGACGTTATAGAGTACAAAACGAGTTATGATTTTTAAATCGTCGGAAACCGGAGATGCGTAGTGTGTGAAACTGCGTTCGTTTAGGATGTGTTTTGTGCGACTTAATCTCGCTGTTTACGGTGTGATTTCGTGCGATTTTCCCTATGATGAGAGTAAGACACTGTTTATGCGGACCAGAATGGAACTATACTGTAAGATAATGTGACGTGCAATATACTCTTTAGAAAACAATCCATATCTTACAGACATCAGTAACCCATACACACACGCACGCACAGACACGCCCCCTCGCACACATTTCAGTTTGCTGATATTGCATCCACTAAAATGATAGACTGTTATGAAAACCTAGATGATAACTAAGATTTTTCACTTATATGATTAAGATGTAGTCTTAGAAGAATTTTAGGAGTCCCTTCCACAAAGCTTGTATCGAATAAGGTGCTCGCCGATGGCTCATTTGCTCAGTAGTCTAAAATATGATTGATCAGGACAAATATGATCACAGAGACACCATGTCTTTATTGAAGCACTTTCAAATGAATGTTACATGTTTTCATTGTCCTTCTGCTTTGAGACTGTCGAAGTGGCTAAAACCGTCTGGTTAGTATATTGCTAGATTTCTTCGCTCGAGCTTGAAAGCGCGGGCGGCACTTCTTTACAGTTAAAGTAAGAAATTGTTTCTCCACCTCATCAATTGTGTGTACTCACTTGTTCAACTCGTCTATTAGGACAACTTCATACCATGCCCTACGTGGACAACGTAGCGGCGTGCTCGAGTGGATTGTCCCATGAATAGCATACGCAAGCTTGGAAGACATCTGATCGCTTTTCCGTTCAAGCCAAGCGTCCTAATTAGTTAGCCTCCAGCAATTGCAGCTAAAAAAGGCCTACTCGCAGTCAAGGAATTAGCGAGTAAGCTGATTATATGTAAGCTAGCAAATAATCACGAGCTATTCAACATTCAACTTTTTTTCCTACACGAAAGTACTGCCCTCCGATTATTAGAGGAGATGAAACAACATGATTATTTGATAGGAAACAAACACTTGCCTAAAAATTTTTAAACCCAAATGCGACATCAAATCAATCGAGTCAATCATATACTCTTGTTCAGGGCTTACGTTAAGTTAGGCAAGTGTTTGCATTAAAACGAGAGAACTTTCATTCATTGAGATATAACTTAATTGTATACTCCTGCTTTGAACGTTTCCGAAAGGCAATGCGCTAAGAAGTACCATGTGTTCATTCAATGTAACTGCGACTGCATAAATTACTGGAGTCCACGCTAATATTGCGCACAGTCAAATTCATCTGTCAGTACAGAAAGATCGTAACATATTTTAGTCTATATTTATTTCAGGCTAATCATGTTAGCATAATTGTCATTTTAAGTTGTGCAAACCCTTTAAAATCCATATTCCTAAGTGGGTATCTTATGAAGTCGATACTGCAATATCAGCTTATACTGCAAAGGTCTATTACGCGTCTTCGTTTGCTAGGAGCATATTGGAATATGATTTGCGTATGAAATGGTGATGCTCCACGAGTTGTTTCCGTACCATGTAGGCATTGAATCTTCTTGTTATCAACGGACTATTTTCGAGAAAAGATTTTGATTGATTGATTGATTGGTTTCTGTACGGAGCGAACAACAATCTAGTAATGATAATGGGGCGTTGGGTGTGCCTTCATCAAAGGCAAACTCAAAGAGAAAGTAAGCGCAAGTATAGCTTACACAATAGGTTGAATTATTACAAGTAAGCAGTATGTCTGGATATGGCGAAGGTTGGAGACAGAAATGCTACACCAGTCCGGACTTCATCTCGTCAGCGTCTGGGGTTATGACCCGTGTTGGGGACGTTACTTGTAACGCCGTTACTCCATCACTGGTTATGACCAATGCATGTTTTAATATCAATCGATCGTTCATTCGAAGATAAAAGATTGAATACAGGCTGACAGAAAATCGCAGAGCGCTTATGAGCACAATTAAAGCCAACAGGTCCATTTATGTGCTGTTCACACTCGCATGCTAAGCATGAGAGGCGAGCCTCAGATGCCAGCCTCAGATGCAAGTCTGAACACAATTGAAGCGAGCATCTGATACCAGCCGCAAGTTTCAAACATCTTCAAAACTTGAGGCTCGTTATCTTGATTCCGAAATCGGATTATAATGAGGCTGTCCCAAAATAGATGCTTTGGAGCCGTAAAGCTATTGTTGCACGTGGACCAAATGACATACATAGCGGCTTCGTAATTCTCAAAAGAGAGGCTGCACCAAAATGGCGATTAAGGAGAGCGATAAGGCAGGATGCCAGACAGGCCTCCAAGACCAGAATGCAAGTGTGAACAGTACATGAAGTTGAACCTGCGGCTAGCATGTGAGACTGGATTCTGCGGCTAGCATGCAAGTGTGAACAGCACATAAGAATGCACCGGGATGCGAAAATACGAGTTCAATTGACATGGCGCAAAGTGCCATTCCAGTGTAAGCTTATTCTGACAAATTTTCCTCAAATGTAAAATTACACTGAAAACCAACGGCAACACTTTCAGCCTCGTAATGATTATCGCGAACTGGGAATAATGTTTATGAGAGCCGCTCCATTTCGAGGATGTTCATTAAGCTCTGGAAGGACTGCATCGAGCCAGATGGATGGCCAAGGCTATTGATTTATTGAAAAGCTGGATGCTGAGACGTTAATATAAGATGAAGTAGACAGAAGAAAGGAATAGAAAATGCAGACCCGTTTCATTTCACAGTGACTCTGTATGACGTGGTCTGGTTCACAGGGCCATCGACACCATTTGCGCCTTGTGTTTATCTCGAGCTTATCAAGATGATCGACAAATACAAGGTACAAAATCACGTGCGTAGCTTCTCAGATCCAAATGAAAGTCTTTTTTTTTAGAAAATTTGCTATACTTTTCAGAAGAACGGATTGCACTGGCATTAGTTGACGACAAAAGTATTTGATCACACTAAACGTCTGACCGTCTGTGCCCCAAACAACAAGAGGAAACGTGAGTCGTTAATGAGGCGTCAAACAGATATGATTCTGGCAACTGTTGATCCTTTGCCGGATAACTGTTCCGTTGCTGTAATATATAAGACCTCATTCCACATTGCGCTGAAAATTAATGAAACGATTGAAAGTCTTGATGCTAAAGGTGTTTAGAGATCTATGATACCTGTTGACGATGTATAGCCACATGTTTTGTTTCTTTTTGAGATGATCCTGCTTTTATAACTAGCACACACGTATTTTTTATTTGGATAATGCTAGTTGGAGGGGCCCCGTATTTGTTAAGCTTCGTCACGAGCTGATTGCGCACAAAGTTACGACTTCTTTACTCCAAACGCAACAAAATGTACAACCGAGCTTTGGGCTTATATTGCGTTATTCAGTATTCTCAGTCTTGGTGCTAATGTAATTGAACAATTACTACTGCAAAATAATTTAAAATTTTTAACGCTGTTATATACCGCCGATAGCTCTTTGGTAATATATCTGTAAATCGGGATTCCAGGCGACATCCGCAAACAGATTAGCCATGGCTGCAGAGGATGTCTCCGAAATGTGCTTATTATACTATGTATGTTAACGAAATTTTTTATTATCCAGATTCTATGTCTGCAACTTAGACAGGTATAAATATTGAGCCCGCTAAAAACATGAAGAACTCTTAATCAGTATCTAACCGATTTTATGTCTGGTGATTTTGCCGAAATTTATGTAAATTGGATTCATGGAAAAAAATGATGTTGTTGTTGGTGTTATTATTGTTGTTGTTGTTGTGGTTTAAGAGTTTTTTTTAAGAGTCACAGGGTCAACTGCAAGGTCATTAAGAAGCTCAAAGTTTTACATCCAAGTTTTTGTGTAGACCTCGCCTTTCACAAGTCTTGTTTCATGAGCAGCACGATCAAGATCCGAATGGGTGAAGAATTATCTATCACTAAGTCCTAGAATATCAAGAGCTCGGGAGTTAACTGGGTCCGTGTTCACGCCACTTTTTATGTGGAATGCAAGTTCTACTTATATATGCACGCATAGAAGACATTATTAAAGCCCTCATCGCGTGCGTAATGATTTCTAAGCACAACCTTTCCATATAAATATATAACAGTCCTATTGTCAAAGCAACGCACGCCGACAATGTGCAGTATAATACAAAAATGAATTTAGGACGACATCGCTTTCCTTGCTCCGGGTACTTCATACGGTCGGTTGTGCTTAATAAAAATTATTCGCCTTATATTAGCTGTGGAAAATTTAAACGTGTCACTAAATTAGGAGTCCAGTGTTTCTTCTAACATGTCTGCGTGTGTGTTATAAGGAAGGGATTTCTTAACTTCATCTATCTAAAACCAATGAGTCTTCCGCAAAACCTTTCAACTTTCTGAGCGTGGTGAAAACACCTCTGCTTCAGATTGTTGTAACATTATGAAGTGATGGCAAGCTATGGACTTTGACGGCTTGTGAGATCGCAGATGCGCCACCAAAGACAAACAATCAAACAAATTGCGAATGCAAACAAACAAATAAGCAAACATGTTGGGACCATTGGGAAGGAAAACTCTTTATGCTTCTCGGAAGAAAATTAGCACGAGTTCATTGCAGCACCTGATGGCCGTCTTGAACGATTAGGTGCAAATTGTTACTCCTAATGGCTGCTGTTGGTAATATTGACTTTCTTGCAAGACGTGATGCGAAGAATACGTCCCGGTGACACAGGCAAATCCACACATGACATAGCCAGCTAACCCACTCGACGAGAACTTGCATAACGAACTGTAGGTGGCAGCTTTAGTACGTCCAGCTCCAGAAGCTTTTCACCGATACAAAGAACACAAAGAATCCGATTATGGAGTCATTTTCATGCTCTTTGCGCACCCCCTCAACGCCAACTTTTATTTTGAAATCCTCTGTTGACACTTCTGTTTGGTTGTTTGTTTTGGATGGGGAGGCTTTCACTTCTGGTTTCTAGTAGCTGGTGGTGTTGTTTACCTACATGCAGATGAGACGAAGGGGATTCGGCCTTACGAAACGAGGAAGTACATTTTGACGAGTTCGTGGGCTCCATATTGACCAAAGATGTTTAACGAGGGAAGGACGTAAGAAACAGGAATTATACTTTCGTGAGTTCTGGTTAAAACCTGAGGAGGAGCAAAGATTCATTGTGCATGGTCAATAATGGCTACTGGGATCACGAGAGCGTTGTTGACTTTGGGTCTAATCCTACAGACATTTGTCCAAGGTAAGCCCATACTTAGAGTTATTCATTTTGCTAATCATCTAATAAAATTCAATGTTTCCATGTGATGCATTTAATAATGGAAACCATTTTCTTTTCAGACTAGAGCTCACGCAACATACAAAATATACATATACTTGCGGTCCCGTGGCTCGGTACCTCTAGCCACTCACTAGTTAGGCATGGCAAGAAGGACGCAAGTAGGTGCTTGCTACGAGATCATTAAGTCCGGATGTGTCCACTCTTTGTTGCGACAGCAGAAGATGTAGTAGGATGACCTTACGCAGATGTTAATTATGCTTTTTAAAACTAGACTTGCCATTTTTTTGTCGATACCGACAGTCTCTAGCTGAGGTAATAGCTCTGCAGTAGAGTTTCCTAAGACTCCCGCCGCACCCATACTAAGATTAATGAACGTTACGGAATCGTACAATTTGGCGAGCGTTTCCTTAGTTTCCTTGTACTTAGCTTCCTTTCTGGCAGAGTTCTTGCCTATATTGGTTTCGAAACCCACCGTCAACTCCAGTATGTGCGGGTTTTTTTCTGACACAGCGACCAAATCAGGCCGATGTTGTTGTCCCGTAATGATGCTCGGCGAAGAAAACGTTGATTTAGGAATGTCAGCAAGCACCCTTACATTTTTGCCTGCACCGGCTATGGACGTCGCTATACAGAGCAGTATGGAGTCATGCCGCCAATTAAGTCGGCCTTCTTGCAATGCCGGCTGGCATGGTCCAGCTGCTACATGTCCAAGAGTCTGCCTCTCTCCACATTGATCGCATGCTGTGCTCTCAGAAGAGCCCCAACGTTGCAAATTTGTTTTATTTGGCAGTGTATTGTTAATGTAGCGGATTACGAACGAGTAAATGCTCCGTGGCAGGCTACTAATTACGTTTGACCAAGTTTTCGACGCAGATGCCAGAGCTAGGTTTCAGATGGCTTCTATAAAAATTTTCTGGGTGGAGAGTTTGGTGGAGAATTCGGTTTTCCGTCATCTGGTGTATATCTTTAATGGCCCGCCTTGCGCACTGGTACTGGTCAAAGAAAGTTTTGGAGCTTGTCGAGGTAACCTCATGGATCTTGCAAACATCCCCGTTACTGGAATTCTTTAGCAGGTTGCTGTATGCGACCTGACACTGAATATATCTAGTTGATACTTGTACGATAGTAAACCCAAATTTTGATTCCGGCTGTGGTAGGATGTCGAGCGTGCCGGATACTGGGACTTCAAGCCACGAGCAAAAAAACTGGGAAGCAATGTTGTCCATATTTTGTTTCACCCAGGTTGTGGTGAGGTCTAAAATGGTC
The DNA here is from genome assembly GCA_003687565.2 of Craspedacusta sowerbii. Classification (NCBI taxonomy): domain Eukaryota; kingdom Metazoa; phylum Cnidaria; class Hydrozoa; order Limnomedusae; family Olindiidae; genus Craspedacusta; species Craspedacusta sowerbii. The sequence continues at coordinate 17,590 of QQSS02205402.1, forward strand.
AGATCCCAGGTAATTCTTTGGAGGATGAAACGGTGATATAGCAGTAGTTTGTTTTTCGGGAGATCTGATACTTGCTGCGTTAGGTCTGAGAACTTTGTAACGAGATCAATCTTTTGGATGCTGTTATTCATGCTGAAATTGAAGGACCTTCCTAGGTAAATAAAGGATTCTTCAATACTAACACTTCTTATTCTCTCGTTGTTCACAAACAAATTTGGTTTAATTTGATTCGAACAAGTGCCGACGTTTCCTATCCCAAACGCGCTGCACGTGTCCACGAATGGTCATGCCGCTCCAAGCACACCGTTTTGCGAAGGCATTTAGGAGAATCTGGTATAAATAGTAATAATAATAATAATAATAATAATAATAATAATAATAATAATAATAATAATAATAATATAAGTAATAATAATTCTAACTTAAATCAGGTATTTTCAGAAGGAACTTTCTCAAGCATGACTACAAGTGAGTGTCCGCAGAAACAAGCAATTGCCACTCGGTGAAAGCAGGCATGGAAGAGTTGCTGACACAGTGGTCACCAGCACAAGAGCTTTGGTATCTCTATCTCTTCATCTCTCTTGCAAAATAAGAAATAATTGCAGCACAAGCAGACATTCACGATCTTTTTTATCGTGCACAGAACTTCTTTTTCCTCCAAACCGATTTCTTGCAGCCATTCTTGAATCGGACTTGATTCTTTGCTAATCACTCCGCTAGCACCCATTAAGATGTTTAAGAATCTCACCTTGCCATCCGGGTTTATGTTTTCAAGTAGGTTTTGGTAGTGGAGCTGCTTTCTGATGGCATTCTTGGACATGTTAGTCTCAAAATTGATTGTTAATGCCATCAGAAACATATCGTATCGTTTTGTTACAATCAAGTCTGGTCTAAACTGTTCCCCACTCACTGCACATGTTGACATGAATAGTTCGCTGTCCCTTAGGTCACTGAATACGGTAACGTTTTGAACAGCTGCAACTGCCTGCTTACGTTACGATGAACAGAGTCGTGCCTCCAGTTGTATTTGCCTTCCTTAAGTGCTTGTTTAGAAACGCTTCCCCATTTGTTGGTGTTGCTACGGTTTGGCAATCTGTTGCTTAGATACCGTAGTGGGAATTCGTAAATAGATCGCGGCATCTTCTTGCAGACTGAAGACCAGTATCTTGCACCCTTCGGGAGACCTTGATTCCATATGGATTTGACAACTAGCGATTGGGTCGTAAGTTAACAAGTCGGTCTTCTGAGGCCTTGCGACTATCTTTTATTGCTGCCTTTGCTTATGTGTAGCAATAAGGGATTCTTTTCCCATAATGGTTCTCCGACTCACTAGAACTCACTGCCGCTGCGCCATCTGCAAATTGATACCAGTGTCCGCACGAGAACCAGTTCGAGAGCTTAAATCCAATTTATTCGAAGAGTGGAGATGCTATATACTTATGAATGTGTGAATGGTCATATTAAATTTTACGGGGCTGAGTAATCCCCTTGTAGGACACCTTTACGAAACGGAATAAAGTCCGTTACATACGAGTTCGTTGCAACCGCAGTTCCAAAATCTGAATAAAGATCGCGAATTATCGATCCACCTTCATTAGGTATAGCGTGGCATTCTAGTATGGAGTCGATTAGCTGGTGTTGCACTTCGCCGAAAGCGTTTATTAAGATCCGCACTTCTCTGTTGTAGTCGTGCATGTATATTATGTATGACATGGATGCGATATGTTCAAAAGTTTCGCTCACTCCTGGAATGAACCCTTTTTGAACTTGGCTCCAGGTGGATTGGTTTTCAATCAGAAAAGAGTACTTGCAATTACGAAGGAGCGACGTGAATATTTTCAGGGTAACGGTTTCAAGGGTTATTGGTCAAACGTTTTCCCGAGTCGAATCGTTCCCTTGCTTATGCAGACGAGTTGTTAACGCCTTAATCCATTTCGTTCGTATGCGATTTGAAGACCAGACTGCGACGCAGATGACATTGACGTGATATTAAAAACCATATAATAAGAATAATAGGCAGATAATAATAAAAGGCAATGATAACAGGTGGATAGCAGTGATAATAATATAAATAATAGCAATAATAATACTTATACCAATAATAAAAATAATAGTAATAGTAATAATAATTTTAAACTTTATACAATTTTTATAATCTTAATTTTCAAGAATAAAGCTAATAATTTTTGTGACGTTTCGGTCCTTTCTTGGACCATCCTCAGACTAAACGAACAAAAATATAATTAAAAAAAAAACGAATAACAAAAACAAGCAGAGCTAAATCGCCAGAGTAACAGCTTCGAAGTCGAGCTAAACAGCTTTAACTTAATCGAGTCTGAGTATACGTTAAGTAAGTTGGCGAATTTATGGTGCGCGATGATCAAACTCTCCATTAGCAGGCAATCCCATTTGGAGCGACACCTGCGCTGAGTTGCGAAGCAGGCTTCAAGATCGAAATCGATCGGCAATTGATGAGTAGGCAGGTGTTGATCGATTGAGCTCGACTGTTGCTTGTGTTCCTCGATACGTTGGTGCAGGTGGCGGGTTGTCATGCCAATACTGCAACGTCGCACTGGCCACATTGAAATTTGTAAACAAAGTATTTACGCACAAGATTTAGCTTTGCTTTCTTGGGTCTAAAACTTTTGCCAATTTTTCTGATCGTGAATATTGGCTGAATTGGTACCCGTACTTTACATGCCAGATCATTTAGACGGTGCTTTAGGTTGCGCGCACTCTTTTCATCCCTATAAAGAATAACGAATCACACGATCTCATCGGAAAAACTGTCATCCAAGTTACGTTGGAATGTAATGTACTTTTCGACAAAGTCAAATACAATTCGGTCAAATAATGCTGACGGGTACGCAAGCTTCAGAAACGTTGTGCGCAAATGTTCACCTTCCTCGTTATAGGTATTCCAAACGCTACTTAAACGATACGCTCTGTACAGTGGCTTGATTAAACATTTCTTGTACAGAACGTCCGTATGACTCTGGAAGTGCAGTAGCAGACCAGTGTCCGTTGAATGTAAATAGTATCCGTTTTGCCGTGTTTATCCACGCGCCATAGAGTGAGATACCATTGTTCTGTTCCACTTCTGCTGTAAGGGACAGCGGTGAAGGAAGAGTGTTAAGTTCACTGAGGAAATCCTTGACCGCAATGTCTCTAGGCATTGTTGTCAAGCTGTGGTCGACAAAGCATTTGCAAAACTCGGGAAGTTTGCCTTTGTTGTGTGCATAATTGTATTTGCCATCAGTAGGCAAAGCGGCGATCCCATGCTAACTCCATCCCGTTGCACGTACAAAGCACCGTCAAATATAAAGAGTTGGTCTTTTAGCGCTAGCTGGAGTAGCTTGGGCAGGTCTGCTCGAGAGATGCTAAGTTTATCAGTTTTATTTATGGAATCATCTTGAAACGCTTTTTTAACACGCATGTCTATCGTCTTAAATACAGGTACATTCGTAAAAAGTGAAATGACATTGTACGACACTAGTATTTCACCATGGTCTTCCTGATAGTTCAGTCTCGACGAAATAGCTTTGTCTCGTGCTCATTTGAAGCCAGCGGTTTCAACAGCATGTCTAGCCATTCCGCCAATTTGAAGTTGTATGTTATACTTGCAGAAGATATAGGTCTCATGACCAGATCTTTTTCTGTAGGTCCTCGGCAGGTCACGAAGGTTTGCAAGACGAGCACCTTTACTAGAAACAATCTTTGCAAGTTGTTTGGGCTAAATCTTCTTGACTGTATCGTTGAGGTCTTTCTCACATTCTAGGAGTGCGTGATAGAATTTGGGTGGGCGACCTCGTTTTTTTTTTTGCCGTTCTTCGCTAACCCTTTCAAACTTTGCTTTATCGGACACTGAAGCCTCGGCGAGAAGCTTAATGTAAGCATCCTTGTCCAAGATGACAACGCCCGATCCCTTGCCTGGTTCTGCAATAGCGATATCTGTACGATTTTGTAGCCTATTGATGCACACTGCATTTGCAGGAGCTGAGAACCTTATCACCTCGAGACCTCTCACCTACCAGACAGCTAACCCTGGAGACGTTCTTCCTCTGACACCCAATCACTTTCTCTATGGAAAAGCGGGTGGACAATTAGCTTGGACTATTAAAGTCAGATGGCGACGACTTCAGGAGTCGATGCGAATTTCTGGAATCGCTGGATGAAAGAGTGGATACCTACACTAGGAAAAATCCATCAACGAAATGGCCCTCTTCATAATGTTAATCTGCTTCTCTAGGCTCTTGTGCTTCGCCACACAGTAAGACTTCCTGGTTTACCCGCACATGCGTGAAAAGTACAAAGGTCGAATTAATTGGAGAAAAAAGATAACGCCACCCCCACCATCTAGTTGCTATGCACGCTATCAATCTCCAGATGTAGTCTAATGGCAGCTGAGCGTTGGTTGGTGTAGTCCAACTCCACCCCGACGTTGGCGTTTGAGATCCTGGTGGATCGTTACAGATTTCACTAATGAAACATTTATCAGAGATCTCAGCATGTTATAAAGAATCACAAATTAATTTAACTTAATTAGACCTCCAAATACTTCTAAAAATAAATTTACAAAATTTATGATTATAATTTTATTATTTAAATTAGTAATTTACCGTTAGAATACCATTCTAACGGTACGAGGTCTCAGAGGAGTATAGTGATAGTGAAGGTACCTGCCCCCTCACATTTTGTGTGACATTTCCGCATAAGCTTTTTGGAGCTAAAAGATTGCACACTTGTGAACCTAAAATCAACAATTATTTAAATTTGATTAAAAGTCATGCTTTTCTTTATGGTACACACCAAACTAGCAAGAAGCAAACATACGCATTAATTTTAAGCTTTCTTGAGCAAAATTTTTTATGGCTGGGAAACTCCATGGCAGCGAAGAAATAGCATGTCACTTGTGGAGCCCATGGTAGTCTTTGGATGCTATCAAGTATGTGAGTTGAATGAAGGGTCATCCATCAGAAAGTACAAAGTGTCAATTTTTCAATTTTTCAGTGCAGCAACGACTGTCTTGTGTCTGTATTATCTTGTATTTAATAAACAAACTAGTGGGACAACATAGCTATACAAAATTTGTTGTTGACATGCCACTTGCTAGCTATATGTGTTCTCTCAGATGAGGAGTTGACTTTGAAGGAAGCAATTAAACAAACAAATGCACTTAATCTCAGGAGCATATGCGTATGCTACAAAGAAGAATGCTGTCTCCACATTGGCTTTGCAGTTGCAGACTTTAGATGTAGAATTACATCGCAGGCAAGACTGTATGTGACCAGGGGCAGTCATTGCTTAACGTGTCTCTTATGTTATAAGTTCTTCTTGCCTTGGCACAACTTTTGAAGTAAATTTGCACAAGACAACATGAAGTAACATATTAAAATTCTCAACCAGAATTTGCGCTTCATATTGCAATATGGCATCCCGTATACTGATTATGTATTGGCTTCACATCAACATAACAAAGTCAGCAACCCTTTCCTAGACTTCCTACATAGAAACTTGATTGTTCTTGGTTTTAGTGCATGCAGTACTGCTTTCAGGAATATTTGTGAACAATGTAGTCTGAATTACATCATGCTAGAGTTCTTCTGCATGAAATTTATCAACATCACAGCTTTGAAGATACTGAAGATGTATCTCTAATTATAGTATAAATACAAAATTAGACTCTGCGATTACAGTGGTAATAAATAGCATATCGCTATGTTAAGTCGTTCCGAAGGAATATCTGGAGGGAGTTATTATTGTATAAATACAAGATTATACTCTGCGATTACAGTGGTAATTCTTAGCATATCACTATGTTAAGTCGTTGCGAAGGAATATCTGGAGGGAATTCTTTGATGATGGCTTAACATAATTTTCATTTTGATTTTGTAACTTGTACTGAGAAACCATGCAGCCCTTTTTGTAACTTACCGACAAACAGGGAAAAGCTAAAAGTAATTACAACTTCTGATTAACTTCAGCAAGAACTAATAAAACAGAAACCTTTAAAACAGTCGGATGTAATTGCTTAATGCCTTCCTCTACCAAAATGTTAAATGAGAAACAAAGCAGGTACAAAAAGCATGCTTAAAACACAATCAGCATGCAGACAAGTATGGCTAACCCTAGATGATTATAGCTTAGTTAACTTCTAAGTAGAAACATTCCCAGCCGGAGCTTCAATAGCTGCAATATGAATCTGCCCGAATGATACAAGAAGCAACACAAAACAAAAAAAAAATCAAACCCACCCCAAAAGCATTGTGTTTCCTTTTAAGCATACTCCGACTCTTAAGTATCGAAAAAGCTTTCTACGAAGCCAAAATTACTGACATACTTTTCTCTTACTCGCTGCGTAGTGGTTCAATTTGATCCACAATTCTGGTCTTTCACAGCCGAACTTATCAACTTTCAGCGCATGAGTTGGTAAACTAACTTCAAGCACTAAGTCGATAACATCCTCAGCATCCCGAAAGTAGTTGATTATCTCAATTACAATACGCGCAGCAATTCAGAAGACGTTTCGTCTGCACAGAGATTCCAAGCAAAATGGCACCGTTTACGGAGGCCACCAGACTCCTTGACCTCGAAGCTCCGAGCTCCTTCCCAAGCGTGCCAGCTTGAATAGAATAGATGATTCGGGGAAAACTTAGGCAAGTCGACCACGGATACCCGTATATGAGCGAACCGTACAAGGTCGAAAACTAACAATGGATGTCTGCCCGCAGATGGGCTATTACGAGCAATTATATACACCGCAAGTACACAGGCTACGGCTCATGAGTGACCAGGCGGCCATCGAAGGACCACTGTGGCGTTGCAGC
>QQSS02205403.1:0-11813 GCA_003687565.2 Craspedacusta sowerbii
CCTCGTGTTTTGTATTATTGAACTATAGTTTACTTTGTGCCGTCCCTTCTGGAATTGTTAATCGGTTGCTGAGTGAGTTTATGTTAAAGTCGCCCATTATAATTACAAATTTATCTTCTTTGATAATCTTCTGAAAAATTTTTAAGTAATGATGGAATATGATATTGCTGGGTGATGTTGGTTGGGTTTGCTTTTTTAAATAAAAATATGAAATGATATTGCTGGTCTAGAGAAACAGCCATGTCTGTTATTATCTACTACGATGCAATGTCAAGTTTGCATAGTTAACTGAGCGTGAGTTGGTTGTATTTGAAAGATACGAAAAGCAAGCCAAAGTAAATTTGGCTAGAATTTATGGTTTCTGTTTAAAAAATTATAGTCGTGTAGGTATCTGAAAAACATTCATGCAGTAGATTTTCACCATTAATTGACCGTTGCAGCCATCTTTGTTTACTTCGTAAGGCAGATTCTTCAAATTGGACAGGAATAATACCATTAAAGGCAAATTAGTTGCGTAGGTCCAAAAATTTTAGCATACGTATTATGATGGTGAGGCCATCTTTGTTGGAGCTAGTTTTACTTGAAATGAATTGTCAAGATCACGCGTCCATTGCTCCAATCGACTGAGACACGCCAAACACGCTCCTTCGCTCTTTGAAGTTCTAAGAAAGCCTGAGCTCCGAAGTAAGCCTTCAGCAACTGATTTTCCAGCTTCTCCGTGCTGTAAACAAGGCTCATATTTACGAGCTTTGTCTTCCTACATATGTGTACGATAAAAGGATTGTATTACTGATGTCTGACATGAATGGTGCAGGTTCAGATTTCTGACAGGCTTGGCCTTTATGCAGCTGTTGCTTCAAATTCTTTCTATTGCGTAAGTTTTTTGACGCCCAATAGATGTTTGTCGAAATCCAATTCGTGAAAAATCCCAAAAGGTTTCCAAACAACAGCCAAATTTGTACGTCCAAGAGCTCTCAAGTTGCTCTTGAGTTACTAAATGACATGTTCATACTGAAGGGGTTAACTTCATAACCTAAGCGCCGCATTTTTTTTTAGATTTACCTTGCTTCTATATTTTTCCGATGGCTTGCTTTGATTTTGATCTAATCCGTCAGCAGAATTAAAGTTCTGTCTTGTTTCCTAAACAAGAACGGTTCAATCGTTTGAAGTGAACTAAAAGTTATTTATATCATTAATAAAGCTATTTTTGCTGTTTTTATCAAGTCAGTGGCTCTAAAATCATGGTGAGTTTTCAAAATTCTAGATTTCAAGTCAAGAATATAAGATGTTGCAATTCTAAAATTTAGAAAATTTTGATTGAATAATTACAACTCGTAAAACAATGGGTTGCCCAACTTTATCTTAGCTTGTTGTACCTGACTATAAGATGTCTGATCGTGGCTACGTTGTTTCATGAAAGGCCAAATATGTTATAAAAAGCAGAAGTTGAAATGCCATAATTGCATGGATAATAAATTAAGGTGCTTTTCAATTTAAGGTAATTTTAGTGGCGCATTCTAGGCATCAGAGCAAATTTAATTCAGTATCATGTTTTCTCTCCTGAAGCCTTACTCTTCCTTCGCAGATATGTAATTGCCTCAGCGTAATAACCAGTTAGTCGCTGAATTCTAGAAAATTCATGGAAAAATGTGGAGTTTAAGGAACAGCCTTCCCGGAAGATGAGATGGTCCCGGCAAAAGAAGAAGCAATAGCTAATATTTCTACGTCTCGGTCAAACGTAAACAGCTGGGGAGAGGACATCGTGAAAAAAAAATCAATCTTCAGCAAAACAATTGAAAAGAAAACACATCAAACAGAGGCACTTGTGCCCAACGAAACTGCCGCAGAGAGTTCCTTGATTTCTTTACGATTTCCATTCCATTTTGGCACTCCTTCACAGCAGGTTTGGAATCGTCAACAGTATCTCCTTCTGTCGAGCGTGAATAAATAGGGAAAGCCGCTAGTAAAACCATCAGCGTTCCACAAGCCAATTAAAGTTTTGTTCCGCACTTCAAGATTGACACGGATACTCAGTACAGGATATGCCTGGATAATTCTATGCTTTACAGAGCGAATCGTTGGAGATGCGATTGGTCTGTTTTTAACAAAAAACGGAACATTTACAGGGAAGGTTTTCGAACTTAAACGTAGCCACGTTTAGTTTTTTTTTAGCAGGGTGCTATTTTAACTTTGCTGAAAATCAAGCTACCCGCTCTTGCAATTTGCATCGCCGATGTGACGATCAAGGAGATTGCCGAAATGATATTCATCAGAAGGTGCGCGTCATCTAAAGCATCTCCTTAACGACTGAGCATATAAAGAACGGGTAGCCATTCAGTTGTCAATTATCATCCAAAAAGATCCGAGAGAAAAGTTTGAGGTTAAAGAAGGGAAAGATAGAAAACCTAGCGATAGCGAAGTTTCATTGTGTTCACCTCGCTACCTTTCCTTTGTTCGTGGTTACATGCTCAACAAGGCAGAACAACACCGACATGTCTGGAAAAGAAGTTTTCGCGTAATATCGAAGCATACCTTTTCTAAAGTACATGTTACGCGACCTCAGCCTTGCAGCAAATGCTGTGGAAATACAAGCTAAAATTTCGGTTTATTCTCTAAATTTGTGCTTGATGTCTATGCGATTGTGTCCGCCATTAATAGTCTTTAGGTCAGCCTTCAGTCCTATACGCTCCACTGAGCTGCTCCTCTTTTAATTAGGTTTGTTTTTGAATAACAGCGCCATTCCTTTGAAGCTTATTTCCCCCAGAATTTCACTTGTTCCATTGAGCTTCAAAACTTTTAATTAGTTTTGTTTTGAATAACAGCGCCAGTCGTTTGAAGCGTTTTTCCCCCTGAATTTCTTTTGTTTACTTCACCCAAGCATATCTGGGTTCTTGACTTGCTTACTCACTTTTCATTGCGCTACGCGGATCGTGCCAGAACGACATACTTTTTCGTTAGACTCCTGAATCAAACCTTACTCAGCTGAACCAGATATGTTGCAAAAAAAAAAGCTTATCTTTCGCCAAGGATGTGATTAAGAAAGTGCGCTCGAAGGATTTACTACTTCTTATTAAAAGATTAAGATTCGGAGCTTCTAAATAACAGCAACAACAACAAAAGCAACGACAATAACAACAATAAAAGATTTTTATTAAGTCAAGTAATGCACGTCCATCATTTGAGAGATTGCGTATTCTAAGAAGAAATTTCCAGCAGCTGCCATATCATTGGATTACAAAATACACTCTCGCAACTACAGATCTCAGTGTAATGGTCTACGAATCAGAACAGAAGGAAGAGAATCGACTACTTTGTAAGGAATACTTTAGCATAGCAGTTTGAAGCTCTCCTCTTCTGTATTTCCTCACAAGAACTTGTTCAAAAAAAATACTTCCTTCTTTGAATACTATGGTGAAATTATTGTTGACCGCTTGTGGGTCGAAAAGTGCAGTAGACCTCGCCATATAGACGCTTTTCCAATCTAATTCATTGTAAACATATATTAAACAAAGAAACGAAACGAATAACCTCCATTGAGTAGAGCATGAATGCTACATGTTAGAACGAGCAAACCGTAAGAATGGAATCTTGTCAGAGAAAAATAGAGCAAGTGCAGTTTAAAGGAGTATAACTGTGCGCGCCAATCACAAAGAGTTTAGCGGAATTTGCAAAACGCAATCTGAATATACAAGCTCTGAAATGGCTTATTAAATATGCAGGTAAGTAAAACTTTGCCAAAATTTAGTTTCTTTACAAAAAATGATTTAAAAAACTATTTAACACTGAGAAACTAGCTAAATAGCCGAGTCTGTTCCGGTCTCAAATTGAGTGTCACAAGCACTATTAGCAGATATAAACAAAATGCACCACAAGTGAAATTTTCAATCCAAAGATATACAATAAAGAGCATAGCAGACTTCTATACAATGTGTATCCACAATGCAGTAACAATATATGAGCTTTATTGATAATACTGAGGTAGCGAGAAGGAACTGTTTTATCTGAAATCGATGCCAGTAAAACCAGCCATTGTACAAGGGGTGACAAGATGCGTCATGAACCCCGGGTCCTCCGGGATCACTCCATGACGTACGGCTGACGGGCTAAAGCTTGCCTGCCACACGTAGTGACGCATGGACTAACCTCGCAAGTCTTGCCTGGCGTTATCGAGTATGTCCTTTCTGATTTTCGGGTAGCTGGAATGCTGGCGAAGAACCTGGAACGCGACAATGAGGAAACATCGCGGCTGCATTAACAGATTGCTCACCAAGTAGAACACTACTACTCACACGCAATAAAAATTAAAACCCAAAAGCGAATGAAACAAAATGTTACTGCATTACCAGGTAAAATTGCGAGCTACATCACAAATAGAGGTTCAGCTATCACAGTTAAACACCAGCAGAGATAAAAGCAGCATCAAGGAACTAGTAACAACACAAGAAGCCATAGTTCATCACTAGCATTAACATAGTGCGTAGCAAACACCCCAGCGCCAAAAAAAAAAAAAAGCCGAACCCGCTAAACAGCAACACAACACGAGCAAATGTTGCTGCTCATTTGAACGCAAATAAATGCAGGAGACCATGAAAAAATCCAGGGGCAAAGACGCCAATGACTAAGCCACGAGCGAGAACACTGGTTACGTCCTACTAGGAATGGAAAGACGGACGTCGGGTTGCTGGACCCGTGCTAGTCAAGTGAGACATCTCAAACAACCCACGACAGCAGTATTTAATGGCATTGCATATTTAGATATATTAATGGAGTTGCACATCTAGATACAGCGGTACCTGTCTACGAGCACAATACACATGGTGGTAAAAAAAAGCATTTTCACGTCACAAAGACATCACCGAGGTTCCATGTAGCAAAGCGCCAGCACACCAAGCAAAAACCAACGTACAGAACATCAGTCATGCACATCTTGTGGCAGATCTCGATTGCACCAATGAAACGCTTGGCTTTCAAGTAGTTAACCGCAAGTTTGTATCCGAAACGCATCGAAAAGCACAGAAGTAGAAATGCTGCCGAAAGCTATCCTATCCAAATGCGAGTGAATAACGACACTCCGATCTCACATCACGAGTTCCTGGACTCTCTTTCCTCAGCAAAGGCACAAAGCAAGCGATGACTTATCGATGGCAGGATTAGACTCATTACTGAACTTCCACGCGTTCTCGTAGCTAAACGCGGCGTCCTTGCACGACTGTTCCTTCTCCATGATAAAACCCATATACTCCCAGGCTTTACCGCAACTCTGAAATAAAATACCATGAAACCATGGCGGTACTCTTGCCTTAGTCAAGTAGCCGCTTCGAGTCAATGATCGATAAGCCTTAAAAGAAGTGCTTAGCTCACTCCATCCATACCCAGAGCAACATTCACAAGCGCGGCACCACGGAGGTTTACAAATCGGACGCAATACTTCCTAAGGCTCCACTTTAAATGTAAAAGAAAAGAAACGAAGCGCCACCTACGCGCGTAAGAAGCCAAGCACACCGAGAGAAGCAAACACCTCCAGAGTAAGGCATACTGGGTTTGGCCTCATAGCCGCTCTCAAGGCAACCTCGGATTTCTCACGAACTTAATACGCAAAGCCTAAAAAACAGGCAGAAAACGGCAGCCTCACTGAATGGCGTAACCAACGCCTGCTTAGGGCAAAACAACAGCATTCAATAAGAAGAATCCTACTTTGTTGTATTGAAGACATCTCCTCGACAGATCCTGAGCCATATCTTATTTCCCACTCTAAAAGCACAGACCAAAAACCCATAAAATTGTCTGGGAAAGAAATGCCACAGCTGTAGAACTATGTTAGATACAAAAATAACATTTATTTTTTTATTTTATTAAAATAAAATTTATTGAACTCAGTCATAAAATACCGATACTAGTCAGGATTTTTCGTAATTAGATTTCTAAATTTATTTTCCTTATTTCATTTTATATTTGCATAAGCAGGTATAGACAATAAACATTTACAACCACTACTATCTTTGAGAGAATAGTGGATTGATTAATTGGTTTATTAATTAATTGATTGATCGAAAGCATGATAAGAACACATACACATCATCAAATTATGGCACTGTCAGAAGCAATTGAGTTTGAGGCCTCTTTAATCAGCCCTTCCCCCAGAAGGGAGCGCCTGGGCTCCAGTGAACAGATCAAAGAGAGGAGGAAGCGCCTGTGCCCCAGTCAAGCTGGTTCAAGGACAGAATACACTCAAGCTGGGTCAAGGAGGAGGAAGTGAGCAGGGATGGACCTTAACCCTAATCACCCTGCTCCTTCCGTTGGACAGTTGCTGTAGAAGGACTTCCTCCTTGCCCTGTAGGAATAGCACATGTAAATATATTTGTAGTAGGTAAGGTAAAACTAGTTAAAGTAAGAGTTATCTCTCTCTCAGTTATAAATTCCTTTGTAGCGTCTTCGACATAGTGCCGATAATGCGAACCTCGACAGGCTGCTTCGGCGTGTTGAGCCAGCAATTTGGCTCAGATAGCCAGCTTTCCCTCACTGACCGTGAAATGCGTATCTTTCTTTGCAAGCAAGCCATTCTTTGTTCTAGCCAAGACCATGCTTCACTGGCTAAGCACGTGATCAGCAAGCGTTCGCAAATACCACAAGTCTTTCTTTGCTACGTCCAAAAATGCCGGAAAGCTCTCTTAGAGAGGAATTGGCCTAGTAAATCAAGAAGACAGGTCCTAAGCAGCGGTTAAAGCATTATGATCAAATAGAGCACAAGCACGTCACTGATTACGATCATGGAGAGACCCTCTTACCCTGCTTCGAACTGGAGCTTCCTCCACTGGTGCAGCAACTGCTGCTTCTTCAAAAGTTGGCAAAGGCAGGCTCTCGAACAGCTACCAAAACATCAAAACAAAGGCTACGCGCTACCAGTACAGTAAGTCTCTAGAGATACGGGACTTCAACACAAACGTTTTAAACAAATTCTAATGTCCAGGAAATTCTTGGGCTACTTAAACAATGTGCTCAAGCCGATTGTACTACACTTTCACAAACTTCAACGCATGGCTTCAACTGTTCATAACACTTACATGGACTGCACGATTCAGTATATCATCTGAAACTGTTATTTCCAAGCCAGACAGGCCAGGTGACATACTCAACCTAAGAAAATAACGGAGAAGAATCGGGACAAGGAAAGTTAACAGAAAATTTAAGCAGGATCAATACGAGCAAAAAGAAACTTAAAGGAAAAAGATGCATCGCCGAATACGCAGGCAAATTGGTCAGTAGCTTGGCATGCAGGCAGACAGGCAAGCAGGTAGCTGGAAGAAGGTAGGTACTAGCAATTGAACAAAATTGTATCAGAAGGACGCACTGCGTGAGCCTTGGACCCTGTGGAAAAATAGCTTTTGCGAGCTTTCCATCAAACTGAACTGGATAATGCAGGTGCAATACGGATTGCGGCTGAGAAAGAACTTATTTCCAGTCTTCGCCTAAACATCAGCATTTTCATTAAGTCTACATCTCCCTCTATAGCTGCCGTGAGCTATATTCATGGATGTCTGTCAAACAATCGATTTTCTTAGTCATACAGCAAAAACATCAAAACGACCAGGCAACAACGGCAAACACAGTGCGATGGAGTGAGGTGAGTTCAGAACTCCCACGCGAGGAAGCAAGTGCATCGTTCCTCTCGGCCTTGCCATTGCAAAACTCTTCTCATCCATTCATACCCAGAGCAAGCTCCTCTATTCATCCTTGCACTTGCCTGGTCCAGCTTTGCGCCAATGCTACCCCTCATAGGGATCCACATCGGGTTTGTTCCCAGGCACCAGTGGGGAGAGTGAAGCCAAGGTCACTTGCGATTACTACCTTGACGGTAGCCAAAAACAATAGGAGATGCACCATGCACGATTATATACTGCTAGGAACGCTGATAATAAACTAGCACGATGCAACCGAAGCACATAAAGTGAAAGGACAGATATATTACTACCTTCTTTACAGAGGAGAATTTGAGAAGCAGTCATGTGGAGAAGAAGACGTTCATACGACTTTAACTTGACGTCTTCCTCAGTAACATCCTAACAAACGGCGATATTGCGTTATATTGCATGAATTCTCCGCAGACACACTTATATCTTGAATTGTGCCTAATCATTTATTTCACAAAATATGAAGAGTTAAATGCCTAGCGTCGTAGCAAAGAGCCCCTCTGCACACAACATGGTAACGAAGACTAATAAAACCTTCGGATTGAGAATTCTTTCCTGCTGCGGGTCACTTTTCACATTGAATTTCCAAAGTCGAGTACAAGTATGTCTGTACAGCTAGAAACAGTTGAAAACATTGACAGGCATGCAAACACTACCAATACGTATATATCGGGGCACACATATACGAATGGTCTCTTACTAATTCCTCTCTTGCGAGACGAAGATCTTCCGATAAGTGAGCATAGTACGAAGCAGATTGTCAAGATGGTAATCAATACATTTTTGAGATTCTTACATAATATCGCTCTGGCTTGGTCCATTAAGCACTGCTATTGGTGTGCGTCGTCCGTAAGACGTCATAAGCTATATACTATAGTAAAATTATACTATAGTAAAATTACCCATTTAATTAAATACAAAATTAAACATAATTAAATTAATTTTAATTAAATTTTAAATTCAAAATCAAATTAAATTTAATTAAACATAAAATTAAACTATACTATAGTAAAATTATACTATAGTAAAAATACTCATGTAATTAAACATAAAATTAAACTATACTATAGTAAAATTACCCACCTGATCTATCTATTGTAAACTATTCTCCTACATCATTCCTCGTTAATTTATTTCTAGGTATTTATCTTCATTTAGTTTCAAGTTTTTGGCCATTTGCCTATCAACAGGTATTTAATCTTAACCCGAACCAGCAAAAGTGGGCCTTTATCTGGCTCCTACGAAACTACTCCTAGGCAGGTTTCATTTTTATAACAATTATTATTGGGACTTTGATTTAGTCGATGACTGTTACATAGTCTATACTTAGTAGAACAAAAGGCTGGTGTCAGGGAGAGGTGTCACTCATGAATCATTCGCTTGAAAAGCAGGTCCGTGACGTCAAGGCTATGCTTCGGGCAGTTTCTCCACGCGGTTATCATCTCGCACCGGCTGCTTATTCTGGCTCACCGATTTTTCCGTTTCCCAAAATTTTCAGACGCATTTCCGCTTAGGTCATGGCTTACTTTATGTAGTAAGCCATGGCTTAGGTGGACTAATCCATGATACACGACAACACCAAGCAAAACCACCATACATCAGATTATTCCCTCAGCATTGACTATTCGTTAGTTTCTGGTCGTTAGTGCTTTAATTACACCTCACTTACGTATACTTTTATATGTATACGCACACATAATCGATAAAGTGGTAAACGAATGTATGAACGTATAAGCATCACCACATCCTTTACAGAGAAACAAACAGGAGTAAGTCAAGAATGAGCTTCTAACCCTTAAGTAGAATACGTACTCAGCTAGAGATCCTCGCTCCGGTAGAACCAGATACGATTCATGAAGCGTGACATTCACGTCAAAAATCTGGACAAAAAACAACCGCGCTAGTAATACGAAACAGACTTTTCATGCAGCGCGAAGGGTACCCAGGTAGCAACTTAATCCCCAGATTCTTTTAATTCGTTACCACTCCTGGCATGGTGATAACTTTCACATGATCTAACATGTGGTTTCATAAGCAAGCCAACACAATCGCTTCTGGCCTTTTCATGGGAGGCCTATAGTTCATCAGCATATTTCTACTAGAGGATATTCATTTCGATGAGAAAGCATATAATGCAAAAACCAAGTTAGATATTTCGTCAATATTTCGGGCAGCGTACAGCAATTATTACTAATACACTTAGATTACATTATCGCCATGGCAAAAGCATAACGTAAAGCGCAAGCATCACCAAACCGGACTATATCAAAATATGTCACCAGGAATAAAACCAGGATAAGTCCTGCACATGGATATTTTAAGCGGGAGAGAATAAGATCCCAACAGAAAGTTTTTCCTTACATTTTGCTGCTTCATGACACGCAGCAAGCCTGCACAAAAAATACAATAGGAAGAAAAAAGAACGTTATCAAGGTTTAAGTTTAAAGTGCATGAGTACAAGTGGTAGCTATTGAGGCGAAGTAGAGATTCTTGCGTTGTGTGATAGATGAGATTTGCTTCCGACAAGAGACGCGTATATTTGAACTGCTTTGCTAATACCGATCCTCGAACTCAAAATTTCTACACTATTTATACCAAACGAATATTTACATGGAAAGATAAAAAACACACGCTGGGAGATATTACTTTAACACGATTAGGACGATGCGATCACAGCACATGCCTCAAGTATAGCTATAAACGATGAACGACGTGATAAACACAGAACAACAAGATGATTAAATTCTAAATATTATAACAAGCCACGCGGTAGAGAAAAAGCACCCGAGGACAGAAGACAGGTGACAAGTAAACAGCACCAAAAATAGAGATATGAGCTGTAATATAACTAATCTAGATGTTCCAAGATCCGCCACAGCTATGACATCCATCAAGTTATTTAGTACACAATTGTAAAGTTCAAACAGTTCTGTGGCAAAAGTGCAATCTAATAGAGATGACTTGAAAGAACGATCTACTTGCAACGAGTTTGGTGACCGCCTACAAAACCTACGATTAACACGTGCAACAGAAATTCGTAAATCAGCGCAGCAATCTACGAAAAAGAAAAGCACCTTAGAACTTAATGATTTCATATTTTATGATACGAATGTCCCTTATTGGTATTTGGATCTTAATTAGTGGCCTACTAGTCCAAAAATTCTTAAGCCTATAAAAATTAATACCATGGATTAATTCTGAGCAGCCTGGGTCAGATGGTACGGAGGCGAATCAACAAATGACATAAAGGAGCTTTATGAGCACTTGCTCACTGAAAGGTGAATCAATCCAAAGTCTTAAGAAATCTCTTTCCGAACAAAATTCGATTCAAGTGCAAACAATCCAAGTGCGGCAAGCAAACTCTAACTTTCTCTTGCAACACGACGTCATCAGATGGTTTGAAAAATCCAATCATTTCGTTGACAGTATTCTAAGAATCAAAACAGCGGGGCAAAAATTACAATTCACCAAGATGTTACCCCAAACTTCTAACTAAACTACATTGTGCCCAACTGCAACAACAAAACCAACAATTAAACAACAACAACAACAACAACAAATAAAACAAAAGCAAAATTGAAGGATTTATGACGGTACCAGGAACGTCTAGATATCATTCTAGCGAGGGTCAACTCAAACTTAAATTTCCATAGTCACCTTGAGAAACAAAACAACTTAGAAATAACCTGCCCTTACTAAGCTTCTTAAGTGACACATAGACAGAGCATGAAGCATGAAACATGACATGGGAAGTGATCGCCATCTTCATCAAACAAGAATGAATTTCAGACTTACTGCGTCATAAATAATTTCCGCTGGCTGAATGGTTACTGTAGCATCCTGATTCACACCTCGCTTGTGCATAGGATTTGTTTCAAAAACAATGCTTGGAAGGGGCTGCTTTGACTCTGAAACTTAAGAAATTAATAATAATAACAATGAAAACCATTTTCTTTTCAAACTAGAGATCACGCACCATACGAAATATACATATATTTGCGGACGCGTGACTCGGTAACTCCAGCAACTCACTAGTTACGCATGGCATAGAGGACGCAAGGAGGTGCTTGCTACCAGATCATTAAGTCCGGATGTGTCCACTCTTTGTTGCGACAGCAGAAGATG
>QQSS02205414.1:0-11811 GCA_003687565.2 Craspedacusta sowerbii
ACTTCTGCCCTTCTAAAGCCGAGATCGGACCACTGGTGACGAATGACGTCAGAGCAATTATTTCGGACGCATCTGGGCAGGCGGACGCATTTGGGATCCAACATCATGTTTGTGTCGACCATCGTGCGTCACGTGGTGCTTATCTCATTTATCTGTGGCAAGTTTATTACAGTTTACGATCATTTTCTTTATGCAGCTTGTTATTTAATTATGTGTGGGTTTTGAGCGTTCTCCTTCTTATTACTTTTTATGATCAATTCTTTGTATAACCCGTAATTGAAATATGTAGCAAAACAGTATAAATTTGAGTTTGAAATATGTCAAATCAGACTACAAAAACAAGATCTACAGTCAAAACCACATGCCTTCTCTCTCGAACCGGTTCTACTTTGCGACAGGAGGGCTCTTCGTAGCATAGCTAATCAGAAGAGAAGGGCCCACCCTACGTCTGCCTATAACTTTCATAAAGAAGAACACCGGGCTTCGCACTGCGCGTAAGATAAAGCAAATACATGTACCAATAGTACCTGCATGATACAGCAAGAATGTGGGTCTTGACAGCGCCTCATTACAGTCTGGCATTTAATTTTTTTTATTATATTAGCATATGTAGTCGTTCTTTATTTATTTATTTATTTATTTTTCCTTCCATTTCGTTTGACTATTGGTATCACCTCGCAAAAATTTGTTTGAACCTTGCATTTTGCTCGTTTTCCACGTCTCCGAGATATATTTCAGTACTTGGCTTGGAGGAGGGCAGACAAATGACTCTTAAATAGTACTTTACTAGTACGTATATCTATTTTCACATTAAGCATATTATTGAACAATGAGCAATATTAGTCTCTCAGATGCTACACAATCCTACAACCATAAAAGTTCAGATTCATTTGTTAACATATTTAAATAAAAATTATTCAGTAGATGTACAAACTGGATATGAAAATGGGTGAAGCACGTCAAAATAAAATGTTTTCCGTGATACCCTATTCCTGGGGGCAAGTGGTACCTGGCAGAACTCCAGAAATTGAAAGACTGCTTCGTAGTGAAACGCATGTAAATCATAGCTCAAGATAGATGTAAATGTATAGCAAGGTCTTAATGCATTTTAACAATAACATTCTGTTGCACTTGTTTGAGCTATTAGATATTATATTGAACACCGCTGCTAATCTTTGTAGAGTAAATCCGGAATTCGTGGAGTTGTCCGGGTGTGCCGGGGAGAGTCGGTCTGGACATGGCGCAGGACTTATTATAAGGTGTATGGTACTTACGGTGTTACTTATAGTACAAAGCATGATATATGGTCTTACTTTTCTTAGATGCTTTGCAAGCATTTTGAATCTTGTTGGAATTGCGTGTGGTCTCAACTTTTCCCTTTTTTCCTATTTGATTGATATTAATTTCATGAAAGTGATCAGAGCAAATACGGGAGTGAGGGGTTGGGTTCCAGCCCTCCTAGTGCATTTGCAACAACTAAGCAGCCTGTCTGTCAGATGCCAACTAGAATCTATATGAAGGCAACTTAATGTAGGGGGACCCAATCTCCCTGACGGAGATGCTTACAAAAACGGCTTCATGGAAAGTCCATGACTTGGAGCATGAGGAAGCGCCTGGGTCCAACTCGAGCTGGGTCAAGCAGGAAGAAGTGAGCAGGGAGACCTCTTAACACAAACTCCATTCGCCTTCATTGGACGCGCTGTTTATAGCAACTTCCTCCGCGAACAGTACATACAAATCGTGTAAATTAATTTAGTCAGTAGAAGTATCAGCAGTGTACGGAAACATAAAATACTACTATTTCAGTTCTCTCTTCTTTTTAGACTTCAGCGAACCTATCCCTGACATTTTGGTGGAAGTGACCAGACAAACGGAATCAACCGTGAAATCTTTGTAGAAGAATTGGACGTACCACTCGAAAAAGCCAGACGTGATCATAGTCGAAGCAAAGACTTTCATCGATAGCCATGTCACGGAACGAATCAGCACCCAGCGACACATCAAGGACTTGAAAGACAAACTCGAGGTAATGGAACACCTCGAAAACCAGATCTTCCTGCTTCTTTGGTTACAATGAAACGGGACATATTTTTAGGTTAGTTGCAAAACCGCACCTAATTATTCCAAGGTGAAAAACAGAAAGATATGGAAGTACATGCATGAAATATTCAAGGTGCTTTGCTGTACAACTAAATTTTATATTTTGGGGAAGATTTTGCTGTACCAAAACACACTTTTATGGATCCAATGAAAGCCATGCTGCTTGCTACTTATGTCTAGATTCGTTTGCAAGATTAGACTAATTTCATTGACTCGTCCTCTGATCCTTTTGTACTCTTTTACTTGCTAACATGGTCCACCCATCTTGTTTTTACTTCTTGAATGGTTCACATATTTTAGTGCTATGTTAACGTGTAGTCATTATTACTGTCCTGACAATGCGAATCTGAAAAAATTAGAATGACGCATTTGCACTGGATTATGGGTGATCCCTGCTTAATTAGCATTTTGCTATTAAGAGATCTTCCCCTCGGTTGATCGTACGATCACGATCATTGTCATTGAGAGTCTGCTTCCATGTCAGGATTTACTGTGTGTCGTGTAGAAATTGAATCTTCTTTATATTATCAACGGACATTTTCGAGAAAAGATTTAGATTGATTGATTGATTTATTGATCTTGGTGACAACGACGAAGCCCAAGACAGGTTGTGCGAGGAATCAAACTCATTAGCAGAAGCGGTGCTTGACCACATACGCGAGCTGTAAATCAAGGTCACAGGGACACCAAGTAAGCCAGACAATACATTTATTGAGCCTGGACCACCCACCCCAAACTCTTCTCGCACAAAATCACAACCCGCTGCCGCTACGCCCTAGGAAGTAAGTTCCACTTTCAACTACGCTGCTATTCCGCCACAACCTCCTACGCTATCGCAGCTAAACGCTGCTTCATCGTCGCATCACCGATTTAATCTCCCGAAGCTGCAACTATCCATTTTCGATGGAAACCCAATGCAATAGCTTTCTTTTACTGGTAACATCAATGCAGCCGTACACGCCGATGCCGTCCTCGCACCCATACATAAGCTACAATACTTAGCAGCACACTTGGACGAAGACGCCGCACAATTAGTTGAGGGATTTTCCATTACAAATGCCAGCTACGAGCAAGCTATGCAACTATACATCAACAGAAATCCAATAGCAACGTATGTGAATGCCATTATCAACATGAAACACCCCACAGCGCAGACGCGCAAAGTTTACGAAACTTTCATGACAAGCTCGAGACACTCATTGGTCGCCTCAAAAGTCTGGGTGAAATAAACACTATAAACAACACAATGCTTGTTTCAATTATAAAACCGGAAATTACCACGAGAGGTACAGCGCAAATGTATCGCGACAGCAGCACAGAAACATTTGGCATGATGCAGCTTATGCAAGCACTGCCCAAAGAAACCAATGCTAAATGCTGCGAAACATCGCAGAGCGCACGCCTCCTGCCGAGCACGATTACGCCACCGCAAGTTTCATTGTTAACAACACTCGAACTCGACAGCATGAAAACCAAAATCGATTCGTTAAACACAACGCAAGCTTTCATGCGTGTACTGGAAGCAAGAACACATAAGCGCGAAATGCACGGTCATCAACGACATACACAAGAGAAAAGAAATCTTGCTGGCAACCAGTAGATGCTTTTGATGCCCCTGCCAATCGTGCCATAAGAGCCTTTACATCTTTTACGTTTTCCTTCCGAAATTGTAAATCCAAGCATCACACCTCGACCTTCCAGCTATGATACGTAGAAAAACCATGCATCCAGCACGATAAAAACCACCGCAATAAATGTTATTGCCACAGCGACCCCAACAACACATGTCACGCTTATGCCTGCTCAAAATCCCAGTTCTCTTAAAAACCGCAACTGCAGATGTACAACATGGTAATACCAAAGCTACATTAAACATTTTATTTGACGAAGGATCGCAGCGTACCTTCATCAAAAAGCAGCTGCGCAGTGCCTAAATATTAACACAGCACGATGCAGACAGGAAAACATAGCCTCATCAACTTTCGGAGATAACACAAGTCATCCATGGTGCCACCTTGTCGCACCGCTAAGCATTATCACGCGCAAAGACATGACTAACATAGATGCACTTGTTGTAGCAACCATCGCAGCGCCTATTCGTAATTACGTTACACAAGTATGTAATTTCCTCGACTACATCAAGCACTTGCCGCTCGCAACGCCCGCAACCCATGACCCAATAAAGATTGAGGTCTTTAGACGCCGATTATTTCTGGACAATTGTGAGGAACCACGATTGTCACGATAATTTAACCTTTCCTCTAAGGCCACCAAGCCAGTCCAACAAGTTTCTCACTAAACGCGAGGTGTTGAAGCAGGCTAGTTCCGTATTCGACCGGTTAGCCTTACTCTCACCGACTCATATCCAGGCAAAGATTTTAATACAAGAACTATAGCAAAGTAAGTGCATTTGGGATCAACTGCTTTCCTCAGAACTGCAGTTGCGCTGGTGCCAAAGTTCTGAGGATTTAAACGCCGCCCGAGCAGTAACTATTACCCGCCAATGCTTCGAAATAGAAGACCCGGTAGAATTACCCATATTTTGCGATGCCATTATTAAAGCTTATGGAGCAGCAGTTTATATCAAGCAAAACAATTCCGTTTCTCTATGCATGGCAAATACCAGCGTAAAACCTCTCAAAAAGTTACCATTCCCCAATTAATCAAAACGCTAGTAGGCGCACGACTAGCGAAGTATGTAAGTAAAGCATTGCGGTCCGTACTTTCAATAGCATGCTGCACACTTTGGACCGATAGCCAGATCGCATTACACTGGCTCAGCTGAGACAAAACGTTTCCGATACTAATTTCCAAACGAATACGCGAAATACGCAATGTAAACTTCAATGCTCACACGTATTGCCCACCACAATATAATCCAGCAGGCCTGCTCACACGGGTCATAACGACAAGCCAGCTTCACGAGTGTAAGTTGTGGTGGCATGGTCCCAAATGGCTAGTCAACGATACAACTACAAACTTTGTCTAGACGTACCAAACCGACTGCCCCATTAAATTTGCGATAAAGCAGTTCCATGCCCGCCATTTCAAGGTCTTCTCACTGCCTCTTCACCAAGGGCACAGGGAATTCCCGTTTTCAAACTCACAACCCCCCCCCCCCGCGTCAGCGAAAATTCCCGAAAACTCCCGTTTCCAAATATCTAGGGCACGAAGCTGGATATCTCCGTATTTACGACTATTTTATGTAAGCAGCGCTGGTTCATAGCTAGAAGACAAATCATCCAGTGAAATTTAAGCATAGGCGGGTTTATTAGAAGTCATAAGTCATCAAACCATTAAATTTACATCACCCTAAAACCATTAAACAAAAAAATTAAATCTCAAAGCCCTTAAAACGGCCGGCAATGTCACCATTCCATGCAGAAGAATGCATTCCCTAAGTAGGATGCCCCATTGCGCACCAATGAGTCCACAACCGCTCTTGTCAGTGGTATCTGGTACTTACCGAGGGTATCTACCACGGACTGCGCAAGTAGACTATGATTAACATGAGCGTCGAACAAAAAGGTTTGTGCGAGGATGGGCTTTTCTTGAACGGGTATTTTAAATAAGATTTCTAGCACAACCGTGCTGGTGTTGTCAGTTGTTCAAGAATTAATCAAGAAGAATCAAAACTTACGTTTACTTTCACTAATTGGCTGACAGCAGATTCGATTTCCGGCATTAAGCGTGGCAGATGAATTTCTGAACGTTGGGAGCTGCTAGGAATATTACCCCCATTTTGTACATGTTATCATAAAAATGGACGTATCGCGTCCACTTTCTGAAAATTTATATCAGTTACAGCAAATATAGTTATTAGATCGGCAATCAGTTCCGTCTTCTTTTGACTTGCTGACACATTGTCACTAATGCAACGCTGCGTTTTTAACGGTCTCGAAATGCTTTCGTTTTTTGAAGGTCCAGCTTCCAATGTTCGCATCTTTTTGCCGCTTTTATGCTTGTCTGTTTGTATGTGCTTTACGATGTCACTCTTGTGCACCCAACTAACGCTGCAGTTACAGTTCCTGCAGTATGCATTTCCGTCAAGAACTGAAAAACCTTCGTTTGGAAATTCGACAACACGCTGTTGGTCCTTCACTTTGGACCCTGAAGGCATTGCTACGAAGAATACTAAAGAATTGAGAAATCATACAAATCCGTCTTGAGACATAACATAAACTGATACCGAGATAATCCGCAACACAAGAGGTATTAATTCGTAGTGAAGTAGCAAAAATATGACGAGCAAAGCAATTCCAAACTTGCAAGAGGGATTCTTCATCATGGCTAATGTCAGTATTCAAAGCGCTATGTGGCGTCAGCATAAAAGAGCCACCAAGACTATGGTGCTCAAGAGTAACTGCGCATACCCTATTCTACCGCAAGCCCTTTAACAGACTCACACGGAAGGCTCAAATAAGTACTAGGTCTTACCACTCTTTCATTAGACCAAGGAAATCGTAACCATGTGCTGTCGCTTGCAACTGTTATGGAGCGACTGCTCCAGAGCAAGAAGTCTGCAGCTCGAAGTGTAGTAGGTGCTGAGGAGAATGTTTTAACTACTGGCATTAACTCAGTGGATTACATAATACATGCCTGACAAGATTGATTACCCACGAAACTAAAATAAAACACGAAAACTGTCGCAATCATTTCTTAACTCGATGCTTTTTAACGGCGTCCAACGATTTTTGTGGATCTCGTAAGGATAGGACGATTGCACAACTACGCCAAGAACGATGCGGAATGTCTGCAATTCCTCAGGAGATTGTTCCCACGGGAATTCGGTTAATTATTTTAAGGAATTTTGGGTTCCGGTGATGTAATTTTTCGACAGTTCCCGACAATTTCCGGGAATTCCCACGGGAATTTTTGCGGATCTTGCTCTTCACCCAACACTACCTCGCCTGTTGAACCAGTGACTGTCGGTTTGAACCTCCTTATCGACGTGTCAAGATTTCCTCTTTAGATAAACTACTCCGGGTGAAGGCCTACGAATCTGGTATACTCTAAGGCTCAAGCCACACAAGGCGATGCCAACACACCTCGCTGTTGAAGATATTCTTACGGCAAAACGTTTATGGACTCGTGCTATTCAAAGCAAACATTTCTCACGGGAAATTACCGGGCATGCAACTTCACTTGTTAGACAGCTTA
Organism: Craspedacusta sowerbii; assembly: GCA_003687565.2. Classification (NCBI taxonomy): domain Eukaryota; kingdom Metazoa; phylum Cnidaria; class Hydrozoa; order Limnomedusae; family Olindiidae; genus Craspedacusta; species Craspedacusta sowerbii. Next base: position 7,261 of record QQSS02205414.1, read on the forward strand.
GACTGTTTATTGATGGCGACGGCATTTTACGATCTGAACTCCGCATGGATAACGCTCCATTGCCTTACACCACTAAATATCCCATACTACTTCCGTCTAAAGCTGCGTACACCAAACTACTAATCTTACAAACGCACAAATGATTCCTCCATGCGGAGTTTGCTGCAACAATTTCGCATATGAGACAGCACTACTGGATTCAAACACTGCGGCGCCGGGCGAAATCAGTCTTGCGCAAATGTGTTAAGTGCCTTAAGGTTGATGGCAAACCCTATGGAGCACCCATTCAACCACCTCTTCCCACATGTCGCCTACAAGGAGCAACCCCATTTACCGTCACCGGGGATGATTTTACGGGACCACTGTATTACTCCAACGGACAATCCAAATCCAATAAATGGTACATATGCATATTAACATGTGCAGTAACCAGAAGTATTCACTTCGTCGCAAATTAAATTTATTTTATTATTGGGGCCTGAGCGAGAGTTATCAGCGCGAGTTTGTAGAGGGGTCTTGTTTTACCGGTTTTCTCGCCTCATTCCCCGTGAGCGCATATATGTTGCGATGCTATTAGATTCTTCATTCATTACGAGTTTAAGAGTAAAAGCTAATCGATTGCGAGTTCTATAGTTTAAGTCTACGAGTTCAGGATCAAGGTCGATCATGAGAACAAGAAGCCGAGAATCAGGAAGCTTTTAGAGTTTAGAGCTAAGATAACGCAGATTACAAACTAGTGCTTTCTCGCACTGTCTTAGATAGAGTAGGCTTTCCCGAAGATTTTTGGTTATTGAATAGAATAGGAGTTTGGAGTAGGAAACGCCGAGTTGTAGTTTTTAGTTTGTACAAAGTGGTGGCCAGTATCGGGCAGAGTTGTTGTCGTGAGACCGCGAATTCTTTCTTTTTGTTGTTGTTGTTGTAGCTTCGTAGCGTAAGCGGCAAGCTCATAACCAGGTTTCTCTTCCTTGAAAATAATGCGTTGGTATGATTGGCAACAATTATACCCCATTGTTACCAACGGCTTGTGTGTCAGTTAAATCGATTTCGTCGGAACCCAGATCTCTTTATGGAGTATAAAAAAGGAATTCAGGAGCAAATAGGTGCAGGAGTTTTGGAGCCGGCATCTAAGAATGCTCCTGGTGTTGGAGCTTGCTACTTCCTGCCTCATCATTGTGTCGTAAGGGACGACCAAAATACTATTAAGTTGAGAGTAGTTTATGACGTAATTAGTAGACTTGTAGGCCCATCGCTAAATCAGCCCTCCACCAGGGTCCCTGTCTCATTCCCGACCTTGTTCGGATTCTGTTGAGACTAAGGTGCAGGAAGTATGCAGTTATAGGTGATTTGGAGAAAGCCTTTCTCCAAATCGAAGTAGCTGAGGCCGATAGAAAATTTTTACGCACTCCATGGATAAAGAATTTCGAACCTCATTGCTCGTTGAAGGGTTGCGATAATCTTGACTTGTTGGTGTTGCGGTTTACGCGTTGTATCTTTTGGGTTACTTCGAGTCCATTTCACTTCCTTGCTACTATTATAAGGCATACAGCCAAGTATGTTGACCGCTTCAAATTGGTTTTCGATGAAATTCGTAGGTCGATGTATGTAGATGACTTAGTGGTACGGACACCGAAGCAGAAGCTTATTCGATGTTTGTAACAGCCAACAAGATTTTTAAGGAAGGTGGTTTTAATTCAAGGAAGTTTTCGTCAAATTCTCAGGCGCTTGAGCGCAGTTTAGAATCGTGTGTCCAGAGTCCTAGAGTTACCGCGGGCTCAGATGTCTCCTTTGCAGAAGCGTCGCAAATGTCAATTGACTCAATAAAGTCAGTTTGTGAGCACAAAGTTCTTGGAGTTATATGGAAACAGAAGGCAGACAATTTTGTTTTCTGTTTTGTTACTCTTCTAGCTGCTTCACAGAGTCTTCCCATGACAAAACGCGGTCTTTTACAACTTATTGCCAGGTTTTATGATCCACTTGGCCTGCTGTGTCCCATTTTTGTCCGCCTAAGGTGAGTTTTCCAGCAGGTTTGCGGGTCAGGAATAGGATGGGATGACTTTGATGTCTGATCAGCAAGTCTTGTTCGTTCGTAATTGGTTGGAATGTATGAAGAATGTTGGAACTTTAGAGTTTCCTAGGTACTGCTGGTGTTTTCAGATGGCGGATGTAGAAGAGGTAACCCTGGTAGGTTTTTAGAAGTGCGTATGATCTAGTGCAATCAAAACGTGGAGTTAAAGTAAATTTCATTGCGTCGAAATCTCGTGTTGCGCCATTAAAAATTCAATCTCTGCCTAGACTAGAACTTCTAGGGTGCTTGTTTTTAGCCATGCTTGCTAAACTAGTTGTGTAAGTCCTGCTATCAGTTGCTCGTATTGAAGCGTGCCGCAATTATTCAGATAGCACAACCACTCTGTGTTGGATTAAAAATACGGAAAGTAGGTTCAAGCAGTTTGTCGAAGAAAGGGCAAGGAAAATTCGTAGAGTTTCGCAGGTATCGGAGTGGATGCTATCATGTAATGCCCATGATTGCTGACCAGGCGGAAGCGCCTGGGTCCAACTCGAGCTGGTTCAAGCAGGAGGAAGCGCCTGGAAACCACTCGAGCTGGGTGAGTGAGGAGGAAGTGAGCAGGGATACCACTCAACAGAACTCCCTGCTCCGTCATTGAACAACATGTAAATAACGACTTCGTCCTCGAACTGTATATAAACTCATGCAAGCGTATTTAGTACAGGTAAATCAATGAAGTAACACAAATCTATAGTAGTCTCTCTGTAATCGTTTCTTTGTCTTTAGAGTCTCACGATCCCGACATCGTTACTCTATCGACACATATTGGTGCAAATGACCAGGGATTTTCATGATGGCTACACTGAAGTCACTGAAGAAATCTTGGACCTCCCACATTAAAAGGACACAGCTACTTAGCCACGAGGTTAAGGAGTTCCTGATACAGACGCACACAGAAAGACTCGCACCACAACGACTGCGAATATCCCTCCACGACAAGCTTGTGGTAATACAAATGCAAATATGGCTCGTGGTAATATATTGCAAATTTCCGTGCTCCTTGACGAAGACGACGTGGCTCAACATGAGTTCTGCGAAGAATTTAATGCCGCAGCAGACATCCTACGCGACTGCATGCGAGAATTGCAAATAAAAGGTACAGAGGAAACAAGTAAGCCAGACAATACTATGATTGCTTCTGTGCTGCCTACTGAGCAAGCTACTTCCTCAACGGCCCAGCAACCTTCCACCCATCTCCCGAAACACACATACAGACCGTTCATTGCCCAACGTTCCGTTTTTGCCAACCACGAAGCTATCAGCAACGATAAATTCTAGTTCTCCGATTGTTACTATTAATTTACCCCCCCCCCCCCAGCGCGTCAGCAGCATCGATTTAATCTTCCGAAGATCCAATTACCTTCTTTCTATGGCAACCCCACGAAATAGATCGCATTCATAGACAAGTTTAATGCAGCAATCAACGCCGATCCTAGTCTCGCCCCCGTGGAAAAATTCCATTACCTCAGCTCACATCTATCAGGCAATGCCGCCTAACTGATTGATGGCCTCCCTACTTCAAACAGTCACTACGCTCAAGCTATGGAACTATTGCAAAACAGGTAAGGCAATCCAGAAATGCTAGTAGTAGCATCCATGAATGCAATCTTAAATATCCAAGCACCATGTGCAGACGCGACAAGCCTTACAGAATTCCACGATAAGATTAAAACAAATATCAGATGCCTGAAAACGTTAGGAGAACTCAACCCCACGAACAGTACCTTACTAGTCTCCATAATAAAACAAAAGCTGCCTCAGTCCGTACAAACACAAATGTACAGAGAAAATGCAAATGGCACATGGGACGTACAACAACTCTTAGCAGCACTACATAAGGAGAAAAGCGCAAAATGCTGTGGTAATATAGCTACTCCTATACTAGTCCGCGAGAAGTACAACCCAGCAGCTGCCAGCTTCGTAGTCAATACACGCCAGCACTTTCGCCCTGCTCAAAATCAAGCACAACGCAAGCCTATCTGCGTCTACTGCAAGCGAGCTCACACAAGCGCTGACTGCAATACTGTAACTGACGTTAACGCAAATAAATTCTCAAGCAAGCCAAGCGCTGTTTAATGGTCTTTCTTCTAATCAAAGCATGCACTTCGAGATTAACTTGCCGCAAATGCAACGCAAGGCATCACACATCGATAAGCCAGCCGCTACACGAGCAGGCACTCGGGACAAAAATTCAGCCAGAAGCAGCGAACAGAACCACAAATGTCGCGATAGCGCGTGCTAACAGCCACGCTCTACTCAAAACCGCTAGCGCAGTACAACGCACCGGTAGAATCAAAGCAACCATGAATATTCTCTTTGTCGAGGGTTCGCAAAAAACTTTCGTCACAGCAGCAGCCGCTCAACGTCTACAAGTTGAAATAGCAGATTGCAAAACAGAGAACATTAACTTATCAACCTTCGGTGACATCAAAAGCATACCACACACCTACCCAGTCACAGAAATCGATTTAGTTACCCACAAAGGC
>QQSS02205425.1:0-11809 GCA_003687565.2 Craspedacusta sowerbii
TATAAATATATGTATATATATATATATATATATATATATATATATAGATAGATATATATATATATATATATATATATATACATACATACATATACGATGTTTTGCTGATGTTGTGATGATGTGAAGTAATCCAAGTTGGCAGGTAATACGCGAAAGTTAATACGTAAGGATGAACGGGACGTGCCGCTGTTGCGATTACTACAAGTCGTTTGAGCTAGTTTTCGAAACCATTCCTTGCTTTGCTAAGATTTATTTGTTTTATTATTCATAAGGATGAGCAGTCAAAGTTCATGAAAGCTTCCTAGCGATAAAGAACGTTTTTTTTTTTTTTTTGCCTAGAAATAATTTGCATGGATACGTAGAAACGAAAATTTATTTTGTGGGCTTGCTTCCTTAGCATTTATCACGCATTCGCAAAATAACTACCATCAATTGTTTGATTCGCAGCTCACCTACACGCACAATTTTTCTTGATTAACGACGAAATACGTGAGTATGACCAAGCTTCTATCGATTTAAGACAAACGTCGGTAGACTTCAGCGACTTTTTGAGAGGCTCATTTAGCTACCGATACGCTTTTATCCTTCGGATGAGCGACTCCGGCAGCTGTCTGAAGAAAACATGCCATTCGTTTGTGTAAGTCGCCGCAAAGACCCTTCAATAACGTCCAAATACTAGAGTGACGACAGTGAAATAGAGATTAGAGTCCATTGTGCCAGCCTTCGACTACATTGTTCTTCCGCGCAATACCATCAAATCCTGCGGAATATTTATTTCACTTATCTATTGGAAATGTCGCTGCCTGGTTAGCTCATCGCGACCTTGCAGTCGTCCGTCTTTTACGTACGTGCGTTGAAAATATGTCAGCAACTTCTTCGTTCCTTCGCACTAGGATTTTCCTTCAGCAAGTCCAAGTGTGTCAAAGCTTCCGCTACGTCTTCCGGGGGTAGGAAGCAACAACAGCAAGATTTAATTTTCCTTAGAAATGCAAATCAAAAAGAAAATCGAAGAGTTAACTCGAAATGCAGAATACAAGGTAGTGCAAGATCGTATATAGGAATCACAAGTTAGAAAATAAGAGCACTTAATTGAAGTTACGCATACGCAGCTGCAATATCTCTTTAATTTTCCTTCTAAAAGTTGATTTTGAATCAGAGATTAATATGTTTGTGTGATGTATATGGCTGTATTATATAGCGCTTCTTACAGGCACTGAGAGTACTAAAAACTCACTTGTTGTCGTCTTCACCTTGGAAAAGTTGAAAAGCCTGTTTGATATAGGAGTTTAGACCACAAGTCAGACAACCTTGTTTAAAGAGTGTTTGAAAGAAGTTGTAATAGAATGAATTGATAGTTATAGCATCAACATAGTAATGAACTTTAAAACGTATTCCAATCGCACTTGTTAGTTTATTGGAGAGTTTGGAGTTGTAAAATCTCCACGAAATTTCCAGCAAGCCTGTCCAACAACCTTCTCTATCAGGACGACATCAAAGAATTTCCGTCTGACCAGGGTTTAGTGATAGCCCGTTGGCGCAGAGCGATTTTAAGATTTTAGAAGATTTCCTGTGTCATTATTTATTTCAAGCGCTTATGAGATAAACCTCTAAATGATATTACAGTATCATCAGCAAAATGCGGTGCAAAATCCAACGACATATATTATTTATGTAAACAAGAAACAACAGGTGGTCTAAAATAACCCTTGGAGAACACCGAAGCCCATAAAGCGAATCTCGCAAGAGTCATCTTCGATAACAATGAATTTTTGTTTTGTCCCTTGAGATAGGCGGATTACAGCCCGCTAGACCAGATTTGGATAAACGCACAGCTTTTACAAGTTTGAATATATCTGGTACAATGACGTCCGTTAAATACTGATTCAATACGTATTTGTCTAACTAGATAAACTTGAGACACTAGAGAGACTACCAAGTTGCATACCTTGTATTTATTTACATAGGATTTAGACAGCAAACAAAATTTGGTGAGAGCGACGATACATAAGGAATAATTTCTAACTAATGCGTCGGCGGCACACTTTTTTTCTGGCTATATCTCCGCAGGTAACGCCTAGACGTACACGACCTTGACCAGTACATACGTCATCGAAGACAGACCACGAAAGCCACCTCGATCAAGTGAACCGGGGCCGCTTTTGAGGCGCTTCCGAAAAAAAGTCGCTATTCGAGCGCTTGCGAGCGTCGTTTAGTGAATTACGCCCCTCCCGTAGCATGGCCGACGCTAAATCGAACTCCGAGTCACCTAGGCTCAAGTTGAAGTTCATTAACTCCTCGTTTGGTTTGGGGGACATGGATACGGGCGATGGCCGCGCCTCGGACGGTCGATTCCTGCGCGGCGGCGACCGGCCACTCAGCTGCAGGAGCAAGTCCTCCCGACGGATGAGCTTCCTCTTCTTGCGAGCCCACGTCATCAGGTCCTGGTTCCGCTTCTGATAACCCGCTAAATAGCCATGCTCGTAGCCTGCGCGACATCCTTCATGACCCTCTGCACATAGAAACAAAGCAAGTGATCTCCTACTATGTTTAATATAGCAACTACCAAGAACGTCAACGCGAGAGTCAAGGATAACGTATGCTAAGCAATATGAGCCAAAGAAAATATTCATGCACAAGCTAGGAAACATTACGTCGGAGAGAGCCAAAACGCATGTAAGTAGAGAGCAGTGTTCGATACGCTAATGAATACAGGGATCTGTATAAAGCGTATAACAACTAAAGAGCAAACTACGGCTGTTTCACTAATCCAGGGCGCAACCAATATTATACGCATGCGCGCTTAGCACGCACGTAGCCTCAGGAAAACACCGTTTAAATCATAGATTTTAAATGCTAAGGATTAAAAAACTCCACCATGTGAGGTGCATTTACCTTTGTAAAGAAGGGTGACTCGATTGGCGGCATTCTGGAACGGCGTCCACAAGCGTCCATTATTACTGCTCGTCTGATGGCAATTGCACGAAGGCTCTACAAAGCAAGAATCAAGTCTTCAGGATCACGTTTCTTCATGCTTTATACGATCTAGTCAAAATCGTAAAATCTTACAGCACTATGCATCTTATTGCAACTATTGTCCACTTAAGTCTTATAGATTAACTATCCTTACATATAAAGGAACTGGCAAATATCAGCAACAAAACCTTACAGCACAACTTTCATCTACTGGGACAGTTCAGGGTACTTTGCTGCTGCTGAATTGTCAACTGGAATAGGGCTTTACCATAAAATCGTTACAAATGCTGCAAACTGTAGTATAATGGCGATCACAACAGTAACATATCCTATTAAAGTTGCACTGAGATCATATTGAAAATATTTCAATTGACTAAGTTAGATTTCAAATGATTCTTGTTACAACATCAAGCAGTACAGCTACATTAAACTTCCAATTCCATTCATCCCATTCAGTCACAAAATAACACAACAACATCAAGAAAACAACAATACATGGCAAAGAGCAGTATAGTCTAATGGCAGTGTAAAATAAATTCTGCTTTGAGAAATTTTTCCAAGAAAACCAAGAACAAACCAGAGGCACCATAAGAAAGACTCTTACAACCCGAAATCAATCTTTCAGATGAGTAAGCACTATAATTAGTGAAAGTTAACTATACATTAGTACTGAAAACAAGAAAATTAACATCTGTCTTCCCAGATAGTTGCTTAAGAGATAAGCTAACAAACATAGGCAGCGCAAATCGCTAGACTAGTATAAGCTTTGATAAAGGCAATGGGAAAATGATGGAAGATTACAGATTTGATGCATATATTGTCCTTCATTTATATAGCTAATGCTTGACATTTTGTGTGACTTAACTTTGTATGATTAATTATATAATGGGTTATGATCTGGCGTGTTGGATAACGACTTTTGACTCCATAAGTAGAAGCGCTCCCAAAACCTTGCCCTGTATCTCAGTCTAAGGCATGATATTGTGAAGCAGGATTCTAAATGCATCTTGTCTGTACTTACTTCTGTAACAAAAATAAGGTTATGAATGTTTAGAAAAAAATCAAAGAATTCATTTTAAATTGTATGTTGAATACTTGTTGATAACAAAGCTCCAATACGGTCATGAAATACTTACTCAAAATGCTTTGTCAGTCAACTACATAACAAAACGGACAGAAATTATCGATGCTCATATGAACAGACACATCTGCAGTAGAGAAGAGAAAGAAACTAACCTTATATATATTACTGAAAACTTGCCCTAAACCTAGCTAAAAATCCAAGGTGCAACAGAGAATTCTTGTCGGTAGTTGGTTAGCCCATCCAACAAAATCTTTAGGTTCAAAATTCTCCTAGGTTAAGAGCATAAACCTAAATACATTGTTAGACAGATTTCTTACCTTTATACAGATGTGCTAATGATGCTGCAGCGCTTTGGAAAGTGATCCAAAGTTTCTCTAGCGCAGCTTCACGCTGAATTTCTAGCCTGGATATGCGATCTTCTTCTGATTCAATATTGCCTATGCATTCTAGCTCAACTGGAGTCGGATGGGACCAGCCATCGTATATTGTATCTTCGCCGTCCTCATGATCATCCATTGGACAATATACACAGACAAATTTAGAAAAAAAGGCAAACGCTCCGGCTTGCATAGATGTACTGGTCCAGTTGGTTAAAGACTGGAATTTTGTTACCAAAAAAAAGCATTCTGGGATAGCCGTGCGCACGGTCACTCAGTGCCAGCAAACGTTTGATATGAATGATCGATTTCAATGTGGAGTCTAAGGGTCTGCGTCTCGAAACTCATTCTCGTTCAAAACGAGAAATTTCGAGAAGTTTCGAGAAATTTCTCGTCTCCTTTGTTTCGAGATGGGCCTCCGTCTTGTCTCGAAACTTCTCGATACTCAAAAAATTTCGAGACGCAGGCTCTTAGTGGAGTCCTCCCAAAACTCCGCTTGTAAATCCTTGCAGAAGCACCATGCCAAAACTAATATTTCGATAAAAAATCTGTAAGAGAGTGCAGATGTAGTTATACTTCAGTCGCATTTGACATTCTTAGTATTCGAGCTGTAGTGGATGACTAAATTGTAATAACTTTTGAAATTTTTTCTTATTTATTTATTTTTCTATGCACGAAGGCTGATTTTTACACATATCCAGATTGGTACATCTCTGAATTAATTAACTCTGGGGTAATCTGTAAGCAATGCTATGTCACAAAGACCATTTTAGCCTGATTAATTGTTAGATTAAGTCTTTGTGGCCGAAATAAATGTACGTTCCCATTTTTACTTTTCGCAAAACTCTAATCACAGATTTTGAGAGCAGCCCAGTATCGCACTCCAGAGGACTGTGGACGCCAGTTTTTCTATTATTCTTGCTGTTATTGATACAGGGCATAGTTTAAAATATTGGTTGCTATACACATTTTATTTATGTAGCTTAACAAAGCAATAAAAAAACTTCCCTTTCTGACGCGATTAGGAAACATGATGTCGACTTGTTTCTTCTTGGTGCTCCATATGCAAGCTATGAGTTTAAAATTTACTTCTCTAAAATCAAAATAAAAATTAAAAACACTGTTTAAAAAGAAATCGCCATGACTCAATCACTCGCATACAAGAACAATAGTAAACACTTTGCATCATTAAAATGATGGAGGAGTTGTCTATAGCTCCTGTGTGAACGTTTCTGGAGCTGTCAGTACACAGTTTAAAAATTTATCAAAAAATAATTCCATTCATTGATTTGCCAGTATGCACGACAATGAAAAGAAATTTATGGAAATAGATCAGGCATGTAACGAATGCTCGAATTCACAATTAGTTAGATCAGTGATATTCATTGTTTACGTTTGGTTAGTGGTCGGAAAAGTGTTCTCGTTTGGCTGCAGTCAAATAATTTTTTATTTAAATCATGAGTATACATTATGAATCAAAATCCAAGTCAATCAAAATGTCAAAACGGCGTTCAAGCATCCGTCAAGAAAATAAGACGAAACTCAAGGGGTTCAGGATCATCTTTCCATCGCTGTTGATTCGGCAGATCTCTGTCCACCTAACTTCACTAGATCCGACGATGTCGATACGATAGTCTGCGAATTTACTCAAGAATTTCGACTAGTCTTCCACTCTGCTGTAAAGTACGACCATTCCACGTTTCAGTTCTCGTAACGATCATGGTGGAGAAATGCCTTCATTAGGCGATGGCCGTCGATGCCACTTTCTTCCAACAATTGTAATTGGAAAATTTCCGCCTGGAGGTATGGGATTTTTGTATTACTTCTTGTATCTGTAGCGGGATGTTTTTGCTACCTCGGGTGTTAAAACTAGATCTTAGAGAATAAGAAGTATTTCGGCCTAAGAGAAGAGTGAACAAAACTACAACAACGTCAGTTTTTATTTCTCCGGAAAATGTTTCGTGACGTGATGTTTCTATTATTTAAGTGCAACAGAATCAACTGCGACGCCAGCTGGGCATGGCATGGCATGCAAGAGCCGAATTAAATAAGACTGAATTTTTGACCAGGGAAGTGGACCCTTTAACCAAAATAAAGTCCTCCCAAATGAAAGATTTGACGTGATTTACCAGTCTAGCCCTTTTCCGTCACGCCGTAATCGCACCGCAGGGTGGTTGTTTACTTCAAGTCCGTTGTGGTTAGCTAGCAGGCTCCTTCACGCAGTGTGTAGATCAACCTGCCAAAAACAGCAAGTGCTGCTTTTCCAACTTTCATTCACTTTAAAATTCAGCAAGCTGTCGACGCACTGGAAGTCTGTGGCTTTTGCGCCAACGCTATCTGTTCTTGTCTCCCCTGATCCACTCTCTTCTGCCGCTAATGTGTTGGCATCCGAATGTTGTCATGACGCCGAGGATTCTGATTCTGCTGGGAGTTTTCTTGCACTTCACTGAGGCCAGAGACTACTGCATTGTTGGGGCTGGTCCCGCTGGTAAGACTGGAATTTCATTTTGTCATGTTCAAAAGCATCTTTTATTTAAGTGCATAGTGTATTCCGTTGTCCGATCTACACCTCAGCTCACAGCAATCAAAGCTCCTCCCTTTGCTCATTAATTTTCTTACAATTAAAGAGTGCATGTCATTCTTTGTGAGTGCATGTCACTCAGTTTTATGCCTTTGCTCTTGTTAGTTTTGTTGCTATAATTGTTGCATTTTCGTAGCAAAGCTAGACGCTTACCTGAAAAGAATTAAATAGGGTAATCAAGTGGGACTTGATCTTGGACCAACCAAACAAAACTAGAGTCTGGGTGTCTTGCAAGAATCTAGGGCTTCAGTAAGTGCTCATCTTGCAGGCATGCCTTCCTTGGTTGGTCTGATGTCATGTTCGAGTCGTGGTGAGCGTGTTGAGTCTTGGTAAATGTTGATGCAGCGCTTACGCAGTTTACCTTGTTCTTCGTATCTGCTTCTATGTAGGACTGCAGTTGGCATACTTCTTCGAAAGAAGCGGCCATGATTATATTGTCTATGAAAGAGATCCAACTCCAGGTAAATTCATATCTATTTTTTGTAACGATGTGTTGGTACTCGCTTAAACCGAGCGCTCGAAACCGCGAGCAAGACTGCTGCTCGGAATCGGAGAGATAAGGGTTCAATCCATCCCCCAGGCAACTCGCTTTTTTAGTCAAGTCTGGATTACATCCCTCCGAGGAAGTTAAAATAAGTGCCAACAAAGCACTGGTGACTCAAGAGTAACATTGCGCGATATGCGAGTTACGTCTGCCCTGAACTAGACAAAAGCTTCGCCACTCGCGGCTATAGAATCGCAGGTGAAAACCACCCGATACTTTCTTCCGAGTAAATACAAACTAGCACAAGTGAGCGTCTAGGACTTAATACTTTATACTTGTAAATTGAAACTTATGCCCTGCGGCCAGAGCTTTCCGTGCAAAAATTCTTATTCAGAATGTACATTATATACCTTATATATAATGTACGTTAAGTAAACACTTTTATTCTGTACTGTGGTGTACCGTAGTGTATAGTATATTACATGGCACTCAGTTTCCCCTTTTATGTGACCAGCCAGTTGAGACTAATTGTGTGGAAATGCAGTGGTTGATCTTAATTTTCTTCACTGCAGTGCGGCTTATTTCGCAGCGGATGCAATCACCTTTCTATAATGATTTGATCTTTGGTGCTGTTTATTTTACTAATGAATAATTAAACAGCCTCTTTGCTGGAAATGCGTTCGGTGAAGTTCATAGCAAATTTGGCAGCGTGAACTGCCCAATAATATTATGTCTGCGTATAAATACATATATAGTTATCAATATAAATATAAAGATTCTCTCTGGCCCATACCGTCACTACATGCCTCCCGGTCGCTCTCTATTTCTCTCATTCTGATTATACAAAAACACACACACAAACACACACACACAGAGACATATATATATATATATATATATATATATATATATATATATATATATATATATATATATATATACTCAGCTAAATGCAAGACCTCTTAAAGCAGTATTCTGCTCTCGTCTTGAAGCTGCATTACGTAGTAAAATTAGGCATGATCCCTTTCTGGGCAATGGCTGTTTCACCTGGATTGCGAATACTCAGGCTCCGCTACCATTTGAGCTCCATCACAGAGTCCAGTTTAAGTCAGGCAATTTTCAGGTCTTGGTGTTTGTTTTTTTGTTTGTGAAAATCCAGGAATTTCTTCTGATGCCAGTGATCGCCAGTGACAGCATATGAAGCCAGTCGTCGCTTGTTGCGTGAGCTTCTCGGTGAACTAAGTGCGTTGCACTTGCTCACAAAGAGAGGCTTGGATGATCAAGCAATGCTCTGAGGTTCGTGAATCTTTCAGTGAAGGAAACATTCTTGAAGGTCATCCCAACAGAGTACGAAGTACCAGAGTCGTTTGGTCATTTTTATGTCACGAATACACCTGTCGCATTTCTCCCCATGGTTTGACATCGATCGCCAGGTGCAGTTTCCCTTGTTGGTCGAGTACAGCTTGTTGCAAAATGGAACCCCTTCATCTGCAATGAAGAGGTACGGTAGGCGCAAGCCTTGTGGATTGCCCGGAAAGGTCTACCGCAAGAGAAACATTGTTGACAGTCCAGGAATCGAGATGGCAATGTCGAGCTAGGCGCCAGCATAAGCTAGGTTTTAGCTTTACCCGAGGAAGACCTTTATTCATTAGCATTAATATTTAGCATAGTTTTTCAACTTTCAGATTATTTTCTTTTCTCATGTATTTGTTAAATACTTCAGTAGTTTCGACTTTAACATATGAATAGTAACTGTTTACAAATCATTCTCCAGGCTGGTTCTTCAAAATATATCCGCGACATCGGCAGTTAATTTCAATCAACAAAAGGTTCACAGGTGTGTGCTTACATTCGTATTATGACCATATATAACAATTATTGCATATATTATCACATCAAAAAAAACTTATCTTGTACTCTAGTAGATGCTAGAAACCACATTGTGAATATCATAAACTATCGAATAATTGATTCTTGCCGAGCTCTGTTTTTGAGGCCTACTCAGGTCAACATTAAGACAATGCAATTTCATAATTAACAAATAATTTAGTGCCATAACTGATTCTTGAAGAGTAATTTGGATACTAAAGCTTAACCCTGATTCATTATTGCTGCTTAGTAATGATTGGGAGCTAACCCCAGTTCATCTTAAGACTCATATGAAGATCACGATATGCATGCTTGCTATTCTTGCACTTCATGCTTCCTGGCTGTTTCCAACTGCTTGAACAAAGCGAACAGCGAATTAACAGAAGGCTTCGTTTTTCTGTTTATTTGTTCTGTAGCTGCTCGCGGTGCGTTGTTTGATCATATACTTTGATAAGTATTAAAATAGGTATAGCTTTAATTCTGACGTCTATGTTGTAACTTTCATGTTTAAAAAAAAGTTCACAACGACAAAACGTCAAAGCCTTTTTCTCAAGCATGCTTGCTCTCTCCTCTATCTTAATCCCTACAACTCTCAAAAACACCTTTTAACTGCGACTCTTAATTCCAACTCCGATCTGTAACCGAAGACACTGTTTGCAAACTGCAGAACAAATCATTCGAATATTCAATCATTCGAATAACTCAATCGAATGGCAATCATTTTCAAAGCGGCGTTCAGAAGTCTTGCAGCTGGTTCCAGCAGCAGGCAAATATCGCGCGAGTTCTATTCAGTTCTTAACTTGCCTTGCTAAAACCTTTGTGTTGCACGGCACATCAGCGAAACTTTCGCTTGGCCGTGATCTGAGCTGCAACATACGATTTTTACTATTACAAATGGGCACATTAAAGAGGCGAAACCAAGCAACAAAAATAAAAATTTTAGTGCCTGGTTTTCTTAAGTTTTTGGAGTTTCAGTTTGAAGTTTATTTTGAGAAAAGAGCCTCCCTAAGTCCTCGGCGTCGAATTATGTAAAATAAGGATTACTGGCACATACATGCAGCACTATCTGAAAAAAAATGGTTTACACTCACCCAGTTTTGTAGACATCTAGCAATTTGATTTTGAAGCAAATTTATATCCTGTGGCACACTCCTTACAGGTAAGACAAACCCTGAATTCAACATGCGTCACGACTGGAATTCTTTGATCAGTGATGATCCGTCACTGCTCTTTGGGAAATACACTAAGGACTTTTTCCCTCACGCTGACGTCATGGTAGGCTTCATACTATTTTTCTGCTTACCGTAATGCAATATTTTTATCTGATTGTAGATAAATTTTGACTTTTTGAATAAATTGAGTTTTTTGATTAATTTTTTATCTATTGCCCTTTCGGTTTTTCTGGAGGGGCCAAAACGGACGTCCGAATTTCGTCTACATTTCCTCTAAATCTTATAATTTCTTTACATCTCGCCTGCGCCGGTAGGATAACTATATATAAACCTTGCTTACCGGCCCGCACAGACAGTTATACTTCTCTGAGAAAATTTATTTAAAAGATTGAAAACACACACACACACACACACACACACACACACACACACAAGAAGTCTTAAAAGGGTGGAAAAGCAGTCTAAAATACCGAAACCGAAATTAACCAAAGTTTATAGCTTTATGGATGGATACCACGTGCATCTACCACGTGGGCGAATTACGATTCCAATCTTTCAAACTACATTTGTTGATTAAGTGTTCTGTGATTTCTAGGTGAAATATCTAAAGGACTATGCTGAAAAGCTGCATTTAAAAGTCCAGTATGACTCATACATCACTAAAGTTAGCAGCGATGGCAGCGGTGGGTACAACTTAAAGGACAAAAATGGAAACGCATACTTCTGCAAGTATCTGGTTGTCAGGTGATCTCATAACGTAATTTCTGATGTCTACTTAGCTCCCAAAGTTGTAATTACTTAATAACCTTAATGTTTACCTTTTATGCTACAGCTTCAGATGCTAAATTATTTCTAATCTTGACGTAGTTTTAGGCAAAGTCCATTGCAAGGATTTCCTTCCGAAAGCAAATTTTTTTTGCGCTAGCCATTGCTAGTTTGCTATACGCCAACCGTTAAGAGCATAGAGATGTGTAATTTTGTTATATTAGCACTGGCCTATGGGTGGAGAATGTGCCGAAAAATCTGAGCGGCCTTGAATTCACCGAGGTTAGTAGATATTCTTGGTTTTGCTATTTTCGTAAGTAGAATTTTTCAATAACATTAAGTTTCTATCGTCATGGCTAGCATGTTCTGTGTTCATTTGTTTTTTTCGCTCTTCAATGAAGCTATGTTGCAGCCATTATTTCGAAGCAATGATGATGATGATGATGATGATGATGATGATGATGATGATGATGATGATGATGATGATGATGATGACGATGATGA
>QQSS02205436.1:0-11808 GCA_003687565.2 Craspedacusta sowerbii
ATATATTTTTGTTGCCCACCTGTTTCTTGCTTTAGGAAGAAGAATGCTTCAAAGATTTCTTCCACCATGGTCTTCCCGTCTTTTAATTTGTGTTTCCACTTCCACAAAGTTCATCAAAATCGTTCCCAACGCAACCATCCCCAACGACCTGCTAAGTTTATCTGAGTACCTGTCAAATGCATTTCGCAGTATGTCTGCCTAACAGTGCGCAATCTTTGATGCAACGCAGTCCCTGAAAAGAAGGTGACAGATAAGCATTAATCGCCATAGTCATTTCTCGGACTCATGTTTACAACAACATCCTGCGGTATCCTTTCGTATAACAAGAGCGAGAATATGCAAGCTACTCCAGACCGCGGATAGAGTGCAAGGCAGATTGGAGACCGCTCACCATCTTGACTTCCTTGTAACATTCTCGCGTGCCATGCAAGTCATTGGCAGTAAAGGAGCAACTGCAAAAAGCTGTTATAAGGCTTACTCATATAACGCTGACCTCTTATAACACTTGACCACTTTACGATTGCTTTGCTCAACGCAGGATTCTAAATTCCATATTCTAGACGCAGGACTCAAGATCTTACTTTCTCAGAAAACTGCCAGTACAACCACTTTACAATGATTTTATGATTCCTTTAGAAGCGGAGTCATAAAACTGCGGTAGACAGGTAAAAAAAGAAGTCAATCTTTTGCATTTTCGTTAGAAGGAGGCGTCCTTACAGCACAGGCTAACCAGGACGAGGACATCATGTCAACGCAATACGTAAGTATCGAATCTCTTTGCGGCAATCCGTTGAGTATGGTAAGAATCTTAAACGAAGGTGCAAGCTCGAATTGCTGTTAATCAAACATTTCTCCGTTGAATCATCAACAGCAACGAAAGCGATTTTCTTTTCAAAGCAACTCTACAAGATCGTTCATAAACTAAAAGGCAGTATTAGCAAGTTAAATGAAGCCCAGTTAATAGCCTTCAAGTACTCAGCTTTGCTTGCGTGGGTAGTTTAGCTGAGTAACTGAAAGCTATTAATTAGGTTTGATTTAATTTTCTAATTGTAGAACTCATAAAAATATTAATAAATAAACTCATATCCAGTCATTGGCAACGTCGTAATTTCTGCAGAGATGTTTCAATTTAGTGTTATTGATGCTGGTATTTTTAGGGAAGTTGCAAGTGTCTTCAAATTTGATATTTGTGCTACTTTAGATCGCAGTTAGTCTCTCTGGTACAGCGAGCCTGTGCAAGGCGGTTTAGACATTCTAAATCGGGAAACTATATTATTTCTTAAGGCTTGGTATTGCAGTTTTGGCTTGCTCTCGTAAAATTACATGTTTATCAGAGCATGCTTTGTGGGTTTCGTTGTATTAGAAATTTTTCAACAACATCCAATAATACTTTGTCTATATTAAAACCATAAGCTTTCTTGTCACATTCTTGGCTAAATTATTTTGAAGTTGCCTCTCTTCATTCTGGATTTTTATTTTCTTAGCATGGAATGAAAACGTGGGCTCCTGCGCCAAATAAGCACGCGTAAGTTCTATGAGATTCAAAGGCAGAAATGTTTCTATGTAGATAGATACATGGCTTTCGAGAATAATGTTCTTACTGCTTCAGTATTGTCTTTTTTTTTTCCTCAAGACCGAACGGTTTGCGGCAGATTTTCTGAAAGTCTCTTCGCGAGTAGTGGAATAAAAAAATTTTCAGGTCGCAAACACAGCTGACTAATTTGGTTGACTTGTATGGGAAATTGCAGATTCTACATCATCTCTCTTTTCAGAACCGTTCTATCCTAGAATACATTTCAATACAACAAGGAGTTCTAGGTAACGCAAGGAATAAAGCTAGTAATTTTTGTGACGATTCACCATAAATTCGCCAACTCACTTAACGTACAGTCAGACTCGATTAAGTTGAAGCTGTCTTAGCTCGACTTCGAAAATGTGACTCTGGCGATCTGCTTGTTTTGTTTTTCGTTTTTTTTTTTTTTTTTTTTTGTATTCTTGTTCGTTTAGTGTGAACATGGTCCAAGAAAGGATCGAAAAGTCACAAAAATTATTAGCTTTATTCTTTGCTTTGAAGATTTACACATCGAGAGTCCTTATTTCTTCTGTAAAGTTCTAGGTAAATTTTAATTTCCTCTTAGGCTTTCCTCTGCAGCCCTCTTCAACCAGATGCTTAGTCAATTCTGATTTGTTTAAGAATGCTACGGTTCTGCGTGTGTGTGGGGGGGGGGGGGGATGGTCGCTTCTACTAGTGATGTGGCCAGGACTATCGGCTTGATTCTAAGCAAGTTATTGAGCTGGTAAAAGAGTTTTCGAAGCATAAAACTTTGCCAGTTTGCGAAGTCCCATACATAGCAGTTACAATAGCTACTAGAAGACTTATGTTGTGTTGTTTGGAAACTTATCCGAAGCGAATGAGAGCACTTATTAAAGAATTCATCCCAAACCATTAAAATTTAAAAAAGTTCATGGTCTTATAGCAGTTCTGAATAGTTTTCCATGCCCTCGAAAGTTTCTGCCGTTATGACTTTCACTCGAGTTTCCTTGATGCAGCTCTATGCACTGCGCTGAACAACTCATTAATGGGCGAGAAACGCTAAGGAGCCAGTGAACTTCAATATTGTGAACCTTAGAATCTGTTCTACATTTCGCTTCGGTTTTTGTATGCGTTCTTATAGAAGTTCTGAACAGCTTTTCAAGCTCTAAAGATTTAGTGCTGAAGTTTCCTAGGCACCGCTCCATGCTCATCGCTGAAAAGTTCATTGAAGGTTGAGAAACGTGCTGGGAGCACTAAGGAGCCAGTGAACTTCAATATTATAAACAAGCAACACTGCTATCCCAACATCCATGATGTCCTGATGAAATTGCTCACTAACTTCTTTGCTAAAGTCATCAAAGTTGTCCGGGTGTCTGATGTTGGGACCATTGAATATGCCTGCATGCAGCTTTTCAGAGCTTATTTTTGAATAGCTTGCTACAGATGTATTCAAAAGAAGAGTGTCCTTGTTTACCCAAGGGTTTCAAAACTTGTTTCATGAAGCCAAGTTGTATGGACGCAGTACCTTGTCTGGTTCCAGCAGCTTCAAATACTTGATAATTTTTATTCCAGTAGCAAATTATGCTCTGACAGACCCGTCTTTCCTTTTCCAGTGGTCTTGTCTACCACTGGCCTTGTATCCCACTAGCACATGAAACAAAGGAGTTTCATATACCCGCTTTGCTGACCTAGCAATATTCCAATTACTATCAGGTCATCACGTACCAGCCGTTTATGTTCATCGTATCTAATATTCTGAAGTAGCATGGTCAAATTTTCATAACCCTTGTTCAGCTGCACAGAATCCCCAACAAGCTCTGATTCATTCATATATGTTAGTATTATGCAAGAGAGCGCCTTCGGATGTCAATGAAGACTCTCAATCCGGTTGCATTCTATTGACACCTTGACTAATTCGGTAATGTCTTAACAAGATACATGTAAATCTAGATATGTACATGCAGATATGTATACATGTATGCATACATGCATATACAGATATGTATACATGTAGATAAGGATGCATGTAAATGTAGATATGAACAAGTAGATAAACATTTAGTGCGTCAATGTGGGCCAGGCGCCAGTAAATTCTTGGCTTTCAAACGCGATCCCAGCAATCCCGCAGATATTTTTGGCAGGTTCAAGGCTACGATGAGATCATTAAGCTCTGAGCAATATCCCAATTGTCTGGAACAACGCTGACTGCATCGGTATCATCGTCACTGTCTCGATTTCAGCCATAATTTTTGCAACGTTCTCTGGTACTGGAACCGGAATGCTGCCATCATGGGCTAGTGGTCGCAAGACGGACGGCTAATTTGGATAACTCATCAAACTTTTCTTGCATTCATTCGTCGCACCTTGGGCAAACCAAAAGCCATGGCAGGTACACTAAAAGCTTCCACGATTGCTTGAACTGGAACGTAGTTTGTAACTACATTTGGATGACTCATTTTTACATTATGGTGTAACCATAATAACTCTATGACCCCATGATAACACTATCAGTCGGTGAATCGTTAATGCCGATAAAAACTCCCCACCCCAGGGGTAACAAGATCTGAATATGCACGCATTCATTCGAAAGTTTCACAAAATTTAGGGACATCTAAGAAAACCCCAGTACGACTTGGCAATCGGATACCGATAGAAAAATCCGTCACGATAGGGAAGGTATCTTCAGCGTTGCAACAGCGACAACAAACAAGAAAAGTCAACGAAGTTATCAACAAGATCCTCCAAACCTATGCATGTATGATACATTTATCAAAACGTGCACGGGAAAATGTCCCATCGCAAAATTACTAAAGCACTTCCAATAATATTTTCAAAATTAGAAAAAGCGGAGATAACCAAAAAAAAAAAACCAGCGCGGAAAAATGATCATTAGCGATATAATGACCCCCGTAAATAAAGATTGCTGCAAAAAAAAAAAGCAATTAGCCGGGCTTGGGCTTCACACAATTACACAAACAAACTTTCGGATGATCTAACCGCTGCTTTGAAAGTGTCACACGTTCGTGCCCTAGCCTATAAAACATCAAAACTGCCGGCACACATTACAGAAAAGGCTCACAGTACGCAACAACGCAAAAAAGGAAACACAAAATCTGGTTTGAATAGACCGATTCAGTGCGCAAGCAAGCGTCATAGAAAATAAGAAGCATCAACATCGAAGGACAGCAACAAAACGAAAACACAGCAACTCAGACCATCGACCTGGGGTGATCGTATGATACGGTCATAATTCAAAGCAAAAATACGAGAAGGTCACAGTCTCTGTTAGATTTTCAACGCAAAGCAAAGTCGAAAATGGCGCAAGCTTAAAAAGCCTACAGGCTAATGAAAAACAAGAACTACTAGAAACACAGAAAAGAGGACCTTAGACCTTTGGCTTTGTAGGAAACGCCCAGTTTTGGGTGATATGGAAAGAGAAACACTTACGTCAAGTAAACATCGTGGATGCATCAAGATCGGCCGCAAAACAAACAGGATCTACACTCTCGATCGACGGAAGCAAGGAGCTATTAGCAGGCCACGTCAAGCTGCAATAACCAAAACACATTAGTTCTCGTGCATTCGCTGTTTTGCTGGTAAGTCTAGATTTTGCAGAAAAGCGTAAGAACAAACTCAAACCCAAAAAAGAAAATTTTTCAAACAAAAAAATCCAATACGATCACAAAAAGGCAAAACAAGACCAGTAAACGCAAAAATAAATATATTCATGATCAAAACGACCTAGTAAATAATTCTTCCCCCTCCACCAGAAAGGCAGCTACAACTTCTTACTAATAACACTTCTTTGGATAAGTTAAATAAAACTGTGGCAGCAAAAACAGGGGCTTAGGGGAGCAAATAGAGTATTCACATCCAAAAAACCTACCATGTCCAACGAAATTATCATCCCGTTCCTTAAGAGCTACAAACACATGCACGACAACTATAAACAACAGGTGGCCTTGCTCCAGGCAAGTGCCTGTGTCAGCTATGTAGCCGCATTAACCGCGATTCTGCACCGTTACACAACGGGTTAATGGCTTTCTGAAAGCGTGCTGTCTCAATAAATCGCTCTATTGCAAAGCTGCTGTAGCAAGCCATTAGAAAGATCAGATGAAGGGACGTTCATTAGCAAGCCAAGTAACGATATTAAACACAGCGTACACGCACGTGTACACACCTAACACATAGCCACAGACAACAACCCGAGCGTACGTACACGCACACACATGCCCCAAGCACACAGATGCACACACAATATAAAGGTAACATCTATCTCAAAACACCAATACCTATTTCAGTTTGTTCGTACTCAATGACTATAGTTAGCCTATGCCTTCAGTGTGCATGACCTGAAAACCCCGTACGGTGGGCTGGCAAAAACCATGCTCTCAGCCCTCCAATAGCTAACCCTTTCCCTAGAAACATATGCATTTTGCAAAGTAAGCGCTTTCCCACCGCTGAAGGCATATACAAGGTAACCACATTATCTTCAAGATTTTTCATGTAAACAAACAAGCAAACAAAAAATACCGAAAGTTTAGGCTTTATCTTTGAACGGCTTCTCTCCCAGAAACTCCACTTCTTCGTCGTTGTCACTGTCAAGGTCGTCGCTTCTAACATACAGACGAAAAGGGGCACCCGATATAAACATCAAGCGAGAACATAGAACTCTTGACATCGAGAACAAGAAACATGCCCAACCACTCGCATAAGGTTGTCCTAGTTGATTGAGTTGATACAGACAAACAGTAGCATCCGATACAAACATGAAGCGAGAACATAGAACTCTTGACATCGAGAACAAGAAACATGACCATTCGCTCGCATAAGGTTGTCCTAGTTGATTGATTTCAAGATCACGTCGCATCAACTTTAATCAAGTCTTTCCAGGACGGACTCACAGAATATACTCAAAACAACACGAAACAAAACTTACACTTTATAAAATGCAACTTTGCTCCTTTTCGAAGCTCGCACTTTGATCGGCTGTGCACTTTGGCGGGCGCAGCAGCATGCAATACAAAGGACCAGAAGACCAGTCGCCAGAGCCGCAGAGCCGATGATGGCGAAATACACGGTGTTTTCCTTGGCATGGAACTTGTCCCACCAGTGGAGTTCACTCTCCCTGGACTCTGCAATCATATCATTGAGTCGGAAATCCCCAAGTTGTCCCGATATGAAGACACGTTTAAATTCAGCGTCGATACACTCCAAGAAACGCCTCATGAAACACACACACAATGACCCCTATAAGCTCGCTAAAATTAAAACCAATCCCCTGCAGCTACTTAAAATTAACACAACACGATCTACCTTGTAAAGAAAGGGCAGATATTTTAGTCGCCTTAATTTGCACTCAATGCCGGTATACGCGGGTACGCGGAGATAAGCTACCATTTCGATTCGCGTACTTAATGTGATAAGTTACCGTTCGCGTAATTATTGCCTTCGTGCGCTTGCCGTGGGAAATGCTTATTTTCCTATCGCGCGTTTCTTCTTTCATAATCTATTGTAGCTTTTGTGAAAACTTGTATGACCAATCTATTGCCTTATAATTATCGCGAGCGAGAGGGAGGGAGAATGACAGAGAAAGAGGGAGGGAGAGAAAGAGAGAGAGAGGAGGGGGAGAGAGAGAGAGAGAGAGAGAGCGAGGTGAGCGAGAAAGAGTGTGAGGGCGAGAGAGGGGGAGAGAGAGTGAGGTGAGCGAGAGAGATAGTGAGAGAGAGAGGGGGAGGGAGAGGAGAGGGGAGGGGGAGGGGGAGACAGAGTGAGCAGAGCGAGAGAGAGAAAGGAAGGGAGACAGAGAGAGAGAGGGAGAGAGAGGGGAGGGAGAGGGAGAGGGAGAGGGAGAGGGGAAGGGCGAGGGAGAGGGAGAGGGAGAGGGAGAGGGAGAGGGAGAGGGACAGAGAGAGGGAGAGAAGGGGTGTAGGAAAAGCAGCGGTGGTGAAACAAAAGCCGTCTATCTTTGTCTTTCTGCACCCATCACGAAACAAACCCTGACACATCAGACATAATCAACATTTCTTGGTCCCGTTAACACTAATCACGTACTGACAGACCTAACATGAAAAACTACTTTCTACTTCTCAAAAGACACGCTGAAGCAGGATCAAGCGGTGTAAATTGTGCATCGATGAAATAGGAGAAGTAAAGCTTCTAGCAAACCTGGGCAAAGCGAAACGCCTTTTTTCTCGGTGACCGGAACAACGGGGCTCTCCGGGGTCCCTGGAAAGAGAATGAAAGTATGGAAAAGCATTACCGCATTTCGCTACTAAGTTTCCGCAATCTATTCGCGCACATGAAACTACGCAACTAATGAGATTCAGAGTAGAAGAAAACTAGTTAGAGCGCCATTGCAATTATTTAAGAAAAATAAAACAACAGCAACAAACAAACAAACAAACAAACAAAAAAGATTACAAAAACAAGATTACATCATAAGAAAAGGCAACCTTAAGACGTATTCAGCATCAGACTAGGCGAGCAGGGCAGCGTATCTGAATTTTGCCAATTAAACCCACTTATTGATCATCAAAAATCCACAAGGAAATCAATGCATTCTTAAATTCAGTACTAAGTAAAAAACTCAATGTACCTGTTGCAGAAGTGGGGTCCTGGCTCGCCTTAGTTGGTTCAATGCGTTCCGCAATCCATTGAACTTGTATGGTAGACCGGGTTGTGCTGGACGCTGGTAGCGGTTTCACACTTTCTTGGTGTTCGTCATTCTCCTCGTCAACTCCACCGGTGGTCCTTTCAATACGTGGCACGGATGTCGGAACAGCCGCGGAGTTCTGAGCAGGCTCGGCAATATCAGCCAACACCTCGCGGACTTTTGCGCGATCTTTGAAAACGTCCGAAATCTCACTAGAAGTCGCCTCGTTTCCAAGTGCATATATTACCTTGCATTTCTTGTTTACCTATAAAGAATGATCTTGTATTCAAGTTCTCAAAAACGAAGTTAAATGTTTTACTACAGCCGCAAAAAAACATTACACAAAACTAGGCTTAAATACTTACCCTACTTGGAAGAGCCCTGTGGAAAATATACGGACGTTTACGGTACCTGCTCCGCATAACATTCCCTAGCAGCGCATAACTTAAAGACAGCACGGTAACCAAATCCTTTAACCCTGTAACTAAATCCTTTAAAAACATTTCGAACTGATAAATTTCTTAAAAAATCAAAAAGCATTCCAAATAAGACAGGAACTGCTAAAACCACACCATGAAAATAAAAAGAATTGGCACCTTAAGGCTGTTTAAAGGCCTAGAAATAGAAAATGTATAACTGTCAGCTGATCTAAGTTTGCTCTCCCAGTGATATGTGACATGATCATCCAGCGTCAACTCCATTTGCGCGGTTGTGCGACACGTCTAGAAATAAAGAACTAAATGATCTATGTATGGAACAAGTAAATTTGTAAATGTATATTAAAATTAAGCAGAAAACTAAATTATTTACTGCAGAAATTTCACTAGAATAAAAAAAAAATTACAGCTCTCGAGAAACAGCATTCATAAAAATGTAGCTAAAGACAAAAAAGAAATAGTTAATTTATCTCATTACCATATGTTTCTAGGCTCAGGAATTTCATAAAATTCGAGGACAGAACCCAAATGTTTTTGGCTTTTTTTGATACTTAAAAGTGTAGCAGTCCCATTAGGACAAACGCAACCATTCGTATCACTGCCGATGAAAATGCGGACAATACAGCTGTTTCTTGAATTCAGTGAGTCCATCCACCGTGCAGGATAACCGAGGTCTGCGAATTACTGCACATGCTTAGCAGCAAAAATAGTTCTTTCCTTGAGCAGGTTGCAAAGCTAGAGTTTTTTATCTGGACAGACTTAAATTTGTAGTCACTAAGGATAGCTCTACTCCCGATTCACCTGATAAGCACTTGAACAAACATGTTGCTCCTTTTGTAGAATACTAAACATATTTGTTCGCTCAACCTGTGTATCTTGGTACAAATTTACAAAGAGACGTACCGGGTTTCAAAACCGGCTCCGGCTACAGCCATAAACCGGTCGCTTTGCATAAGTCCGGATCCGCATTTTACTGAGCACTGCCGCACGCAAGTCACAATATCGGGAGTCCCAAAGAAAACCAAGACCGTCAGCTACCCGACCTCCAGTAAGAAAATGTAGAGGCTGAAGAAAAACGTCTCATGCAGGCAAAACGTCGGCAGGAAAGGACCGCCCTGCGTTCGGTAAGGTCCGGATGCATGTGGCCCGGTCGGGCATTTCAGCCCAGTATGTGAAAAAGCGGTGTCAAGCAGAAGATCCGAAAGCAGAAAGCGCAAGCGAAGACGGTGGCGGCAATTATGACACCGGCGTTCTAGAAAGAGCAAAAGGAACGGGATTTTCAGCGTGGTCGGAAACTTACCGACCAGGGATGACCGAGTTTAACACCACAAACAGCCCAGAATCAAGTCATGGAAGCCGCACACTTCCCTTGGTCTGCAACACTCACGCTGGAGACGGTTCCTTCGCTGCTGCTATGATGAAAATGCGCAACCGCGTCCACCCACGCACGGAATGGAAAGTATATAACTTTGCGCCACGCACCCCACGAAAAGTTCGCGTATGGGTGGCAATCACGCACGCCTCCCATGACAAGATGGGCGTCAGATAGCCATAGAAGCCGTAGCCATGAGCGGTTGCCAAACGCGCAAAGCAGGTGTGGACGTTTTCGAAAGCTTGTCATGCACCTCCTCCAATCTTATCACCCACCACCCACCGCATCGCTGGGATAACAAATGCGCACCTAGAAATCATCGGTATAGAGCTTTATCGAATCTAGTTCAACACCCGCATAACAAGACGAATGGTGCACACACCAAGAAATGGTAGAGGCTTATACCTTTCACAAACAGCACTCAAGGACCTCGAAATCCTTGACGAATGGTTCCCTAATCGTAACGGAAATTGTTTCACCCCAACGAAGAGGACACAAGAAGCAGTATGTGCACATGTCCGCCTCGTACCAAAGCACACGACCGACCGGACTCCATTCCAACGAAGGCCTCACCGGTAAACGTCCCAGTAACCGCAAGAACTCGCCGCTCTCCGCGTTTGCGTCAAGCGCACGTAATACCTGCACACACCAGCAAACCCCTACAATTGACTGGATCAGTCGTGTATGTCAGATTAAAGAAGGAATTCTTAGGTATGTTTACCACGTGCTGCTCTCGTGTGGCACTGACACGGAAGAAAACAGGTGACCCGAGGGGCACCGTCGACTTACAGCAGCTAAACAAAGCCACCCTGCGAAAGACCCATCAGACCCCAAGCCTGTTCAGCCTCGTGGTCTCTATTCGTGCGCACGGAAGCGAAAGAAGGTCCTTGTCGCCTTGAACGGCTACCACAGCCTTCCTCTCAGCCCAGACGCCAAAGAAGCTACGACATTCATTACAGAATGGGACCAATACCGCAAGTGTTGCGAGGGAATGGGGTTTCATGCCTCTGGTGAAGCATACACGCGCCGCTTAGACAAGTACGGCCGCTCAACCTTAATGCATTGCGTAGCGGACTCCCTGCTTTGGGAAACTAGCATTGCTGACTCGTTCTGGCAGCCATCCGATTATATTAAGCTGTGTGCCAACAGCGGCATCATATTCAACAAAAATAAGTTCCACTTAGCCTTAGAAAACTTCAAGTTTGAAGGGTTTGAAATCCCAAAGGATGGATATAAACCCTTGAAGAAACTCTTATCAGCCGTTCAGAATTTTGGCGTTCAAAAAAACGTCACCCACGTTAGATCCTGGTTTGGTTTAGTGAATCAGGTATCATATGCATTCGCGCAGGCAAAGATCATGGAATGCTTCCGGGAGCTCCTGGCCAAAAAATTAAAGCACTTTTATCGGGACGACACACTTGATGCTTAATTTTCTCGCTCTGAACAAGATATCATAGGCCGAGTCCAAGACGGATTCCGCTCGTTCAGCGTCGGTCGTCCAACTTGCCTCACAACGGACTGGTCGAAAACAGGAATCGGGTTCACGCTCACTCAGAAGAACTGACAGGGCCAACGATCACACCTCCGAACATCCGACTACTGGAAGTTGGTATTTGCTGGCTCATGCTGCACAACTCCGGCAGAAAGTCAGTCACTATTCTTCTTGTCTTAGGGTGCGTTTACATGGATATCTCAGCCCGGGGCGAGATGCCGGGTTGAGTCGCCCCGGGGCGAAACTCACCGCGGTCGCTGGTCACAGTCCTATGAGCGTTTACATGAGCCAGGGCTGGCTGGAATCTCGCCCCGGGCT
>QQSS02205447.1:0-11807 GCA_003687565.2 Craspedacusta sowerbii
ATGTATGTATGTATGTATGTATGTATGTATGTATGTATGTATGTATGTATGTATGTATGTATGTATGTATGCGTTTATGTATGTATGTTTGTTTGTTTGTTTGTTTGTATGTAAGTATGTAGGTTTGCTTGTGTGTGTGTAAGTATGTTATTGCTAGGTTTGCTTGTGTGTGTGTAAGTATGTTTTTGCCGAATGTAAAAGATAATTGCATGAATTGTTGTGGTTTAGACGAGATCATATCATGAAATGTGAAATTGGGTTTAAATAAAAATCTTAAGCTGAGAGAATCAAGTCTCAATATGGCTGAAGTATCCATTCAAGATTCTTTCCTTCAACATAGAATTTACGAGAATGGTTCTCTGCAGGTGGTTAAGGATTTCTCTCAATATGTTTCTCACTTGGCATGTCTTGTTGAACTTTGGAACAAGCTCACTTATAATCAGCTATAGAAAGTCTTTGACTTGTTATTCCTTGGAAGTAAATTTTATGTCTAATCGTCATTTTCCACCATTACGTTGAAGCCTGTACCTGTTCCTTTCAACATCGAGAAAATGAAGTAGTCGCACATAAGGCCAAATGTCATTCGTGTCTTTCGTTGGATTATATTCTCCATCAGGGTTTCGTTGTCCTTCGCTAGCTCCGGCATTGACATCGTCATTTTGATCGAGTTGATCTTCGCTCTGGATTTCGAAATCGCCTCTCTTCTTCCAACCCAGCCCAGTGCAAGAATGGATGCATGACGCGACACTGATAACGAATAGCAAGTACAAAGCGTGTCTTTTTTTTGGTGTGTTTTCTTTACGCATGTCTGCGCAAACCTTTCTTGGTGTGACGTCTTTTAAGTTAGCGATCACAATCGCTTAGTATCTCCGGCAAAACGTAGCACACAGCTTACGTGAAATTCACCAGTTGCCAGCGAACACGGTGTGAGGCTTGCAGTCAAGTCTTGGCAGACGATGCTTTAAGTAAGTTGGTACTTACTTCAACTTCAGCGCGCTGTCTTAAGGTATATAATTAAAGATTTCCCAATACTTAGATAGCTCCATCCCATTTGCTTTTGCAGGCATAACGCAATAGATGTATAGCAAACAGCCACATAGGCAATCTTTGTCGGATTAAAAATACAAAACAAATCAAATGAAGCTCGCTTCCATGTGCCATCAACAGGTGGAGCTGGAGAGGCCGCTGACATGACCATCATAATTGGTATTATGGTTTGCTTCCATTCGAAATCTAGCGCTGCCATTTTATATGCAGGAAGCCATCTGAATAAGAATCATATGGGCTGTACTATGAGCATCAATTTTTGTCTTATACACCTAATGATTGCTAGCGCACTCAAGCACCTTCGACAACTGCATGCATTCTTGCGCTTGCTTTTAAGAATGATTTCATTATAATGAAGCTGCCTGGCTTGAGAGACTAAGAAAGGTATGCAGAAAGTTCTTAAGATACTTCACCTCACGCACCCACTCATTATGACTTATAGATGATCTCCTCTCATACCTGACGGAGGCTCAACATTTTACCGCAACAGCCCTGGTTCGCCTAGAAGACGGCATGCTGCTCTCTGGGTCCTTCTTCGAGATGTCTTCGTTCTCGCACTTGCAAGACTCCCGTAAACACTTTGCTGAAAACTGAAAGCAGGGTGTAATTTTTGCATTGCAAAGGGTCTTCTTTTTCAGAGTTGATAATACCATGCCCCTTTCGCAAGACTTGCGCTATAAATCTGAACACCAGGGTGGCGCAATAAGCGATTGCAATCCCTGGCACAACTCGTTACCACCGGCCTTCAACACTTCTAAAGCGAAAAGATCTTGACCCGGCGCCCTTCAACAGTGGAGGCTGAAAATGGCTGTTTGCGCCTCAGCGCTGCTCCTGCTAAGCAGAATGCTGCCATGCTAATAGAGATGTGTTGGAAGTAAAGGAAACTTATCAAAGCCCGCTTATCCCACAGAAAGCCTTCTTCTCAGGAGTACTCACAGCCTCCTGATATCCCCAGTGCCATTTCCCCCTCATTATTTGGTACTTCGATAGTCTTCATTCAGAGAGATCGTTCACTTGTATCGTCAGTTTGTTATTTCGCGAGAAGTCACCAGACTTTGGCCTACTCGGTCCAGTGCGTACATTCAAAGAGTCGATTGTAATCACATGGTTATACGTGAGTAACCTTTTCCTCCCACCACAGGTACTTAGTCCGAAGAAAATTTTGCACAAGAAACCGGACCAGAAATGACTCGGTTACTCGAATCAGGTAGCAAGATCTCTACAAACTTTCATAATTTACTCATAGATACATGCCAAGTTTAAGAATTTTAAGAGATATGAGTAAATCTAGCATAAAGCTGCTGTCCTCTAAGTTTTTCTTTTCTAGTGTCACGAACTTAAAATCCACTGGCGGTGATGAACGCACCAGTCAGTCAGCTAGAAGCCATTTCGAGAAGTCTTGCAGTCTGACTTCCTGTGCATACGAAGCAATTGCGGTTGCAAGCTAACATTCACGCTCAGGTTAACAGGTACATTCCTTCTCTCCTTTATGGCGAAGTTCCTTGCGCTTTGAAAATGTCAATTGCCAAGACATCAATCAAATATTTCAGTCTAGGACAAGCACGCGGATTGAATTACTCTGTCTAACAGCAGTGTCTGATTACTATTGACTTAAAAAAAAATAAAAAAATTACCCATAGACGTCAAAAGTCCGGCTGCATATTGCGACTTGCTCTTTTTCCGATTCCTACGTTCAAGTGTACTTCCCTAGGCCTTCGTTTATGAGTAAATTGCACGAGGAATAACTTAGAAAACCCTTTCAACATGGTAACTAAATTAGAAGTAAGCCATACAAATCCTCACTCCTTTGATTTCGTTAGCCTAATTTCACCTCATTGTCACATGAAAGTAGTGTAGAGTAGTAGACACGAGTGTCCTAGCTTTCACTAGAGCCTGAGACGCATGGCCGCGATCAAATGAAAATTTAACATACTTTTCTTTTGCCTAAGTTTATACAACCAACTAATGCAAATCTCAGGAGAAAAAAAGTTTACTTAATCTACAGCGGCGAATGCCGTAGATCTTGATTGCATTGTATGAGCGAACGCAATTGCTGGCGAAGACTTAGACGAGCACGAAAGGAATTGCTTGCCAAGTGCACCATTATTAAATAAACAGCGTAGCACAAATACAAATACGGTATCGCAAATTGAAAATCCCAAGCCAATCGCTAGCAAATAACAAACCATTAAGACGCCGAATATCAAGATACTCTTGGGATAACGGTAAGCAAGCCTTTACCTCTGACGTCATACAAACCATATAAATGCCATATAGGGGTAGTGAGGCACAATTTACGGGAGGGCGCAAGAAACGGGGCGACCAAACCCACCAACGAGGACGCACGAATATACTAGTTAAGCTGGATATAGTTTGGAGATCAGGCGCCTCAACAAACTTCCCCATGGTCTCACTGACCGCTGTTCGGTTGAGCTGTTACCACGTACGACCATTCCGAAACAATCAGCTTAAACAATTACCTTTTCACATGCCCTTCTCTACCAGACACAGAACAGCATCGATAGCGAGTCCACTGAACGAACGTGGAACTAACAGCGCGAGACTAAGTTCCAACAAAACGGCACCATTGCTCGCCTAACCTTACAAAAAAATAAAACAACTGCGTTCCAAAACCAGCAGAACAGGCTTCGCCTAACACTATGCCGTACGAAGCGCAACTTTCAAAACTCAAAACCATAACCAAAAAGAAAAACACATATCGCATAATGCAAAAGTCAGTAAAAACGTTTTAAAAAAATGCATCCTAAAAGCGGTCTGGACACTACCAAAACAACCGTTAATAATATGGACAAAAGTTCAAAGACGAAATTTCAAATACCGCAAGTTAATGAAAGTGATAAATAAACCAACGCAACACTTTAATTACTTATCGCTTACTACGCTCTTACAACATAGCAAACCCTCAATCTGAGACTTCAACTGCTTAAACAAACCAGGTGCTAAATTAAGCTAGACAGAAGCCCGAAGCCTTGACTCGACCTAGCTTTTCACTCGTCCTTGTCATCTTGCCAGAAATCCTTCATCACATTCTTGTTGGTAGCCAAACGCTGCAACTTTCCTAACAATACTTTCTTCATGCCGAACCATTGGCCTTCCTCAGCAGCAAGGTCGGTGGCAAACTTAAGATCGTCGGATTTTTTTTTAGGCTCAGCTTTGGCAACTTGCCCAAACTCCTTCGCTTTTATTTCACTCCTTGCAGACAAGTCAGCATCAACCTCAGTTTCGTACTCACTCTCGTACTCCTTGAACGGATCATCCAAATTCTCCTCGTCTTTCTTTTCTATGTCCTGACAAACGAAAACAAAGCCTCTATCAAAATATTGAAATAGCTTAACGAGAAAAGGTCTCATCACTGAGTTCAAATCCATCGACACCAAGATCGAGCTTTGCTTTGAAGTCACTTTAATGTAACAAAATGCTACAGACTTGCTTTGGTTCAAAGTTCTCATAAGCTGCAAATGCGAATCACATCGCTAACGAATCTCGCTACCACAAAAGCACAAAAAAAAAATAATTAAATAGAAAAACCTTCGAATTCTTCACAATCATTGTAACCCCCTGATTCAAAGAATCGTCTTTCTTGGATTTCGCCAGCTTCACCAGAGCAAGTTTTGCCGCTTTGTTCCAAGCCATTTCAGCTTTGTTGTGGCTACCCGCAAGGGCACCAGACTTGGAAGGCTTCGCATCAGGAGAAGGAGTGGGAGTCGCAGCAGCATGGTCGCGGTCACTCGTTTTATCGCCATCACCAAATATGTTAACGTTGCTAACCCCATCTTGGTCTTCCTCCTCTTCATAACCTTCATCTTCGTCAGATGAATCCGCCTCCAAATTATCAGCAACCTAAGAAATAACGATTAAGAATGAACAGTTACAAGAAATGCATTTAAATGGCCAATGAAATATGAAAATTCAACACCATGGCTGGCACGAAAGAATCGCTCCTTTGAAGAATCTTCTAAATTACAACAGATTTTAGAAAACAAGTCGTTAAAGTTTTCAGGACTTGTTTAGATCAGCATTGATCCTTGTCAACTCATACGAAAAATTATATTACAATCGTTTAAGTAATAGAGTGTGCATAGGCCAATCGGTCAATACAAAGCTGTCACAGTGCAGCAGGAGTCCGCAAATGGCAATCTCAGACTAGTTTTCTTACTACTCTAAAGGTCAATCTAGTGGCTCTAGTCTTTTCCACAACAACAGAATATAAAATCTGTTGCACAAATGCAAATACTTGGCATTTCGTTTTCAAGCACTTAACACAAGACTTGCTTGTGTACCGGGTGTGAAAGTGAACGTACGAGTTGGCTGCGCATCAGGCGCAAATTTCGTAACATAGACCTCGCAGACGCCTTGAGCAATTCCGCTAACAACTTTCCAGCTTTTTAGAGAATGTCAATACAAGATTCAAAGATGGAAAAGCAAGATTCAACTTTCGTCGTAATAAAAGTGTCTACCAGGGAAGTTACAGATATCTCTAAAATGCACGCATTTAACGAGAACTTATTGTCGACTGTAAACCCTAAAAGCGTTAAGCAGATGTGCAAGAAACTTGCAAACCATGGACTCGCCCGATACCCAAATAAATCAATCCATAAACGCACCGCCTTCTCTGGAAGAACAAATGCATCAGCAGGCTCAAGTTTTTTCAGCAATGCTGAAGTTTCCTTCATCAGGGCTTCTTCCCACTTCTTCTCAGCCTCAGCCTTGTCACTATGATCAGGCAGCTTCTGCACCGATCCCGTCTTATGAACGACGTCTCTTTCTCTCGACGGCGTGGCACGCTTAATACTAATCTATAGCAAACAAGAAATATAGAATGAGCGATCGCTTGTGCAAAACAATGTCCGTTCGCTCCGTCAGTAAAACTGGACGAAACGATGTCTACGCTATGACATAAACTGAGACAATAACAGCGCTACAAGTAGTGAAAAGGATCTCGAAGCTCTGCTTTCATCTTCAAAAAAAAAAACAAAAAAAAAAAAAACATCAGAAGAGCCCGAGGCACGAAACTCAGAGCAAAGGCCACTGATGTCAGGTTTCGAGGAACGAGCATACCATTCCAATTATCATTCCCTACCATCTTGGATGAGAGAATGGAAAATAGCCAAACAATAAACAGAGGAGAGAGGAGGCCCTAACCACGAAGTTTAAGACGGAGAAAGACAACAAAATGTAGGAAGAAGTTACCGCCGGTCTTAACGCATCGCTCGCAGTAACATCTAGAGTGGGAGATGGATTGGGAGCGGAAATCTTATCCTCGTCGTCACTTCCTTCTAATTCTTCCATGGCCTCTTGCTCCTCAGCACCGGCAATAATATCTTCTTCGATAAGGTCACCCCATGTCATTCTTTAAACCAAAACAATACAAAACAAACCAAACAATTTAAAGTAGCACGTACCAAAGAATGCCAATACTGCATGAACCTCTCCTACATTGCTCTCCCCAAATAGCACAGTTGGTAACTCAGTCCGTTAAGTACGTTAAGTCCGTTGAGTACGTTACATTTTTTTAACGAATAATGTTTCGTTAGTTCTCTTCAGACTTATCAGACTTCTACGCTTACGTTTACCAGACAATGTCTTTTCTTAAAATTTAAATTAAAAACTCCATTAAGCACCCTAATACACTTGCAGAGAGCAATATTTTGCAATAAAATCGGACATCAGATGAGAAGTGCTGTAGGTAAAGTTTTCTATTCATTCGCAGTTTAATGCATGAAATTTTCGAGTGAATTCTGGACAATTACCTCTAGTGTTTTCCAATACGTAGCAACCATTCTCTCACCGCTACCCCACCAACCAGTGGGTCGATCGTGTTTCAGCGTGCAAGCTTAGTTTGAATTGCGCTGGTACTAGTCCTAGTTGTTTGCTACTAACTAGAGTTCACTCCAGCAGACACCAAACCTTTTTGCGGCCCGGGCGCATACTATGCAAGTACAACCTGTTTCGACAACATGGCTAAAAGCAACGAATCGCGCTTCATCCCTATTGTTTTCCTTCTTGCGAAAAACGATTACTTTAGCTGTTGCACAATTTGATTAAACATAAGCTTTGTCACAAGCTACCTATAGTTTAATGTCATTGTATATGCTTTGTTAAAAAGCTGATCCTTATTCTTCCCATGTTTTGTTATACTCTAGCCTAAATATAAAAAACCTCCTCAAATGAGAAAAATGCTGCGTGCTTTGGGTCTAGCCTTAACAAAAGAGGACCAAGCTGCAACATCGTTGTGTTTCTGAGATGTGTCAGCTACCGGCACTCCTGGAGCAACCATAATCATGCCGTTCCTAATGCTGCAGTCTAGTCTCAGAAAAAGTGACAAAGAAAAGCACTGTGATCCGAGCAATGAATGCTGCCGAGGCCTCAAACTTCCATATACAAAATTTATAGCTGGCTGCTGGCCATCATGTTGAATCAGCTGTAAATCATGT
Organism: Craspedacusta sowerbii; assembly: GCA_003687565.2. NCBI lineage: Eukaryota > Metazoa > Cnidaria > Hydrozoa > Limnomedusae > Olindiidae > Craspedacusta > Craspedacusta sowerbii. The sequence continues at coordinate 7,503 of QQSS02205447.1, forward strand.
CGACGCAGCTGCATATAATTTTAATGAAGATGTTGATGCTGCTGTTATTCTTGGAGTCTACAGTTTCCTACGTAGTCCATGAGTGTCATAAGAGTAACCTTAGCGAGAGAGATACTTGTGATGAAATGTGATCGCATTATAGCAGCAGGCGAAAAGTCTGGATCAAAGATTAACAGTGGATTCATGACTGTAACTGCTACTTCAATTATGATTTGCAAGTTTATGGTGTTCTGCCTTCAGGAAATGAGGTTCACATACTACAGTATAGGTCTAACTTCCTGTGTGTGAGTTTATAAAATGGACTCTTGGTAAGAATGTACAAGAATCAAGGCAGGAGCGATACATAGAAAATTTGACCGAAAATTGTGATATATTTTCAAGGGCCATTCCTTCAACAGAGCTCTCAACTTGCACTATTTAAAGTAGTTTCATGTGAAATATATTGATGCAAAAACTAGAAGGTTAATTCAGTGGTTCTCTTGATATGCTAGTCCAAAGAAAAAGAGTTACGATGTCAGATATGTGCATATCATCACAGCTGTTTAACGACAGAAATATATATTTTCATGGCATTTATTAAGTCCCGGACAATCAATAACAAGGCTAACCTTACAGAAGCAACAGCACACTTTATGCCAAAAATTTGCACTCACACAATGCTGAACTTGACGAGAAACAGTTAAGTTAAATGCATATTGTTTGATCGATTGTTAAATGCATCGTGTTCAACCCCTAGTGGCCCCATCGCGAGGCTTTTCTTAAGATTTTAAAGATGGACATCACAAAAAGATCTGTCTCCTACAAATACCTTGTCTCCCAGTAAAAATCCGAAATTCTCCACGCAAAGGCCACCAGCTTGGCCAATCTGAAGTCGCATATGAGGAGAGCTCATCCCAGCTATTGCTTGCTTGTGTTTATTATTTAATTTTAAAATAATCACAAATACCAGTGTTCGAAATTTAGAAGGAAATACCTCACTGGTGGAACTGCGTTATGTCTGCAAAAGCTTCTTTCAATTCATATTCGATATTTCTATATTATTGTTGTATCCTTACCTGATTGAACATGGAAGCGTGTAATGACAGACTTGATGGAGCAGCCCTCTCTCAATGACCCAAATAGATTTAAATACTTAAATATTTTTCAAAATAAACTACCAATCAGTTAATACTGTGCTGGTGAAAAGCAGTAGGTACACTTCAAGAAAAAATTAATTCATATAAATGAGGCATTTCGCTTGATTTAAAACAGCACTTTTAACATCATTTTTATGAGTCTTTTTTAAAAACAAGACCTACATCATGAGAAGCTTTGAGCGCTGATTTGATTTTAAAAAAAAAGATGGTGTTTTGACCTCCAAAGCATCAAAATATGCTCGCCACTTTGCGCATGGCGCTGGCTAGTGTCGCAAATTTAACTGCTGAAATAAAAAAATTTTAAGGGCTTACGGACTTGCTAAATTTTTAACGGACTCACGCTTTTAACGCTCTTATAGGATCTCCGGTATTATTTTAACGGATTTAAAGGTAGCGGGTTTAGAGGACAAAGATTAACGGAAGTTACTTTTCAAAGTAATGATGCTCAACTATGCCAAATAGGTATTTGCTTTGTACAGGAATTGAAAAACTGTAGATAGGGTCTTCTCAAACTCAGTAAACTCATGGTAATGATGACGTACTGTATAGGTCAAATTTACGAAACTTACGGTTTATTCAAGTGGTCTTCGGCCTGCCCACGTTCATGATTCAACACTTTAAGCAGTTTTTGCAAAGGATGTGCGGATTCACTGTGCGGTTTTGTTATGTAGGTCTTCAGAAGATCTCGAGCTTCCAGTTCTAAACAGAACACACATACAGAAATAAACAATCAATGCAGCGAATTGAACTGCAAAATCGGGAAATAACAATTTTGTAAGTTTTGGACGGAGGTAAACAAGAAATACCTTCTTCTGGACTGCGATTTTCAACATCATCAGCACTTTTCTTCAACACACTTACAGTCAACTTCTTCACACTCTCTCTGGCATTTTTTGTTTTTTCCTCAGTCTCTTTAAGAAGCTTCTGAACTTCTGTTAACACAAAAGAAGGTTAAATCTAGCTACAGGGGCACCCCAGGTCTCTAACCAACGATAGCTTATGCAAGTCCTTATATAGAAGCAAGCTTGTAATGCAATTATAAATACCACTAGCATACAACTACGAAGTCTTAGAATATTTCCTTTGCTCTGGAAACAAAATAAATCACTCATTAATATTAGGTAAATGAAGTCAATAAGAATACTTGGAACTCATAGCAGCCAAAGAAAAAGCACAATACATGTGAAAAAGCCAATTTATTAGTTCCTATATCGAAACCTTACCTTTTGAAGCATCGGACGATTTCAATTGCTTAAGCATTTCTTCTGGTTTTAAAGCTAAGGAGGCTTCTTTACTAGTGTCCAAAGCGGTGGCAACAGTATCCACCAATGAGCTCTTTTCATCTGAAATCTTGACCTTTGCCTGGTTCACGATATCTTCAACTATTTTTGCCACCTTCATCTTCCAATCTTTAACAAATTTTGGATTCATTCTTGGATGTTCCTTCTCAGAAGAGTGAGCATTCCCTTTATCTAGCGCAGAACTTTCACGTCCAGGTACAATGTCCTGCACTAATTTAATCCATTTCTGGGTCAGATCCTTGGTTTTAGTAGGAACATTAGTTGAGAGCTTCTTAAACTGATTAACAGCTTGTTTTACATGCTCCGACATCTTGCTCACAATTTGTTCTTTTTTTGATTCGGCATCAGCAGAAATCTTTTGAACATTATCTTCAGCCTGAATGAAAGCATCCTTTACCACATCAGTGAGAGAGTCTATTTCCTTTTTATGGTCTTCGTATGTTTCTTTCAAGTCATCACCGAGCTTAGAAAATGTTTCACTTAGCCAGGACCCACAACCTGCAAAAAAAGGCACAGAAAATCTACTTAACTATAAATCATATTTTTAAAAGCTCCTAATTGCAATAGCTAAGAAGTTAATAGGTAACAGAACCAACACTGAATGACTGGAAAAAAATCAGGCTGTATCCAATGAGTTGCGTGCAATATCATGCAGTCATGTCTTGTTCCTGCTTCAACAAACATATACAATTGGCACAATGCTCATGTTAAAGAGCAGCTACACTTGAATATGAATTGCATCAACTTTTTATGAGCGACTACATGAAAAATAAAAATTATATTTGCATTAAGATAGACATACAGTTCACAGAATATATATAATGCATATTATATGTGCATGAAGTATGGACATAGAGACGGCAGAAGAGAATCTGCTTGCACAACACATAACAAAGCTATTGCGCTTAGAGCTTCCAAGCGAACTTGGAATCAACATATTCATAGCACAAAAAGAAACCAAATAAACAACACAGACTCTTTTATGGTTGATAAGCAGTAATGGGAAGCACGCTTATACACAGAAATGTACACTCTAGTCTTTCTTTAAATTTTTCTTTTTTGCACAAACATTTTCCTTTGCAAGATTTTAACGTCAAATGCACAGAAGAAATTTTTATCCGAAATCAGGCCAAATCAAAAACCACCTAGCAAGCATATACAGTCAACAAAGGACTTCCTCAGCTGAAGGCATTCCCTTCAGACAATACTAGCTTCATCTTGGAACGCACGCTTTCAGGTACTACATCTGTGGCTCAGACCAGCCTTGATATTAAGCTTCTGATTACAGCGTGATTGAATAAAATGTACATAGGTGAGCAGATTGATTTTTTCTTCCACTTTTCTACTACAGCTGCAATCAAAAAGCTCAAAAAGAATTCAAAGAGAGTTAAAAGATGTGTCATAGGGTGACCTTTTTAAAATAAGTAATATCAATAGGTGATTGAACAACGTAATGGAAACGCTACTATCTTTCAGATAATAAGCTGACTCAGGTTTTGTAGGTTGACCTAGCTCTGTATGCACTGGACAGTTAGAAAAAAACACACAAGCATTTAAATATATATATATCTAAAACCGAAAAAAACAGTTTAAAGACTTACTTAGGCAAGTCAAGGAGAAAGCGATTGTCACGAACAGCAGGTTCATTTTCTTCTCGTGAGAAGTTCAGAGCTCCGCTTCGACAAGATTGAGGTTAAAATTCCCAACTTGAAACTTAATCATCGGACCAATTATAGTTAATCGGCGGGATTGTCACAAGGTTCACAGGTGACCAAGGGTATTGTGGTCTAAGCACTGATCTCAAGAAAAGACTGGATAGCGCATCCTGAAGGTTCCAGGCTCCAAAAATTGAAGCCACTGGTTTCCAC
>QQSS02205458.1:0-11807 GCA_003687565.2 Craspedacusta sowerbii
ATAGATAGATAGATAGATAGATAGATAGATAGATAGATAGATAGATAGATAGATAGATAGATAGATAGATAGAAATGAATAGATATGGAAAGATATGGATAGATATGGATAGATATGGATAGATAGATAGATAGGATAGATATGGATAGATAGATAGATAGATAGATAGATAGATAGATAGATAGATAGATAGATAGATAGATAGATAGAATATATAAAGCAAACCGTCATCATGCGTAACCTGAGCATTGAGTTCCGGTTTTTCTTCTGTGATGTGAAGCGCCTCTTTGATCTTGAGTGTGGCTTTGGTCGAGCCGAGAGCAATCATAGCTGCAGACTGTTTTACACCTTTCCGATTCTCGGAGATGCTGTGTAAGATGCATACATTCTTTTTATTATTATCAATATTTTATTTATATCGTTTCCACGTCATTCAGGTTAGATTGTCGTTCATGACGCAATAGCTCAAATTTAGGGGTGTTGGTGTAACTGATACACCAATCTTGTTAATCCCCCGCCCCTGTTATCAAGGCCGTTTGCGTCCTGACAGGACCGTGAGAGCGAATGAGAACACAGTTGGTCTCATACGCATAGTATTGATAGTCACGCACATTGATAATGGTTCGGAATGTGGACGACGAGAGCGAAGTGAAAACAATCGGCAATACGCAATTTATTGTCATTGCTGTTGTCTTCTTGTGGAACGGCGCTTGTCCTCATAATTTGATAAACCCAATGGCATTAAAGATGACATTCTTTGCAAGATGAATTGGTTAGTCGTCCCTCGAGGAGAAAGCTTGACATACTAGGGCTTCTTCCCTTCGTTTTGATTTTGCCGACGATTTTTTTCTTGGTTGTGATTTCATTTGATTTCATTTTGCGTTTAGACCTTACTCCTTCATGGCAACATGCTTTCGTCGTTGTCGAGGTAAGGCTGTTGAGCGAGAACCAAGCTGGAATCGCTTGCTTGTTCTTCTTAATTAAGTCTTCTTTGTTAGAATTTTGGAATATTTTCTAAGAATCTACGATGCATGCGCTCGAAGTAAAACATTGGCTATTGAGCTGAACATAATATTCAAATAACTGTGTTCATACAATTTAAGTGGATGCTCTTATAAACCGTGTCGTTGTAATTCTTGTGTGTGTGGTATTGTAGAACATCGATGGCCTGCTTACTATAGTTATTATGTGGCCGCATTCACTACGGTTAGTAGGCAATGAAAGGGAAGGGTAGTTAGCAGCCAGGCATCCTATTCTGTCGCCTTACTTTTTCCACACCAGTCGACATCTTTAATTAACTCCCTGCACTCGGAGTTGCCTTCTTATGTGGAATGCTCGAATTATCGTATAGGTATCAATCCTCCTTGGTAACGTGTTTCACAGAAGTTTCGCTTCTTGCTGTACTGCTTGTGTCCTATGCCAAGCGAGTGCATCATTGCCTTGTAGCGTTAGCATTTACTTTCAAAGGTTATGAAAATTGCGCCTCCTAAGCCTTATGAAAATGTGCCTCCTAAGCGTTATGAAAATGTGCCTCCTAAGCGTTATGAAAATGTGCCTCCTAAGCCCTATGAAAATGTGCCTCCTAAGCCTTACGAATAGGTGCGTCCAAGGCGTTCTGAACATATGCCTCCTAAGCATAATGAAAATGTGCCTCAAAACGTTATGGAATTGTGCCTCATACCGTTATGAAATCTGCCTCCTAAGCCTTATGAAAAATGTGCTTCCTAAGCATTGCGTGATTAGTCTGCCTTGCTATTCCATTGGTCGTTTGAAGTTTAGCGTATCTCTGCGTTCTGCATTCGCCTGTCACTATTCCAACACGATTCTTGCTCTTGTTATCGAAGACGTGTGTTAGCCGTTTCGGCGGCATGCGACGTTGCGTGTATTGGCTAGTATAGTAGTATTTCTGCGCGGAGACGAAACGTCTGTTTCGGAACTCCGTTTGCGGCAACTCTAGAGAATTATTTGCGTGAAGCAGTCAGAATGTAGCCGATGCGCCTCGTGTTTAGTGTGGTTCCCTCTCTTCCGCCGTCCATTCTCATCCTGTCCTTGGCAGAAAACCAGCTTGCCGACTTGTCTGAGGTAGGCATCGACTCCATTGCGACCTCGTGGTGCTGTTTGGTTTGGTGATCTCATGTTATACGCTGGCTTTCCAGGGGAAGTCGTGTTGAATCATGAAGACTAATTACATTATATACCACTAACTGTTTTCCTTCAATTTGCGTGTGTTTTACAATAAATTTTCTTCACAATTTATGTAATGCAATTTACTATCTCCTCCTTTTCGGGTGTATTGTACTGGAATTCAACATTATGGCGATTTACTTTCTCATTCTGCGTTGTGACTGTTTTTGTTGCAAGTTGTAATTTTGTAATTTATTTTTTATGCACTTAACTTGTTCCCTCTGTTTTGGATCTGTATTTTTATTTATTTATTATTATTTTTTTTTTTTTTTGCGCCTATCCGATATCTAGGTCTGTCTACTCAGAGCGCTAAAGGAATTAGAGCAGTTATCAATAATGAAGAACCCGTGCACGACGATCTATCTGAGAAAAAACCTGTATCTTTTCCGTCTGAGCTTCAACCCCCCCATGCTCTCTATCGCCTGCTGATATTCGAAATCTTGTCGCACTGCAAGCTAGCGCGGCGTTGTCAATAAATATATCTCCGTGCTTTCTTGCGCTTTAGTTTTTTTGTGAAAAAGCGTGACCTTCTAAGTAGAGCACACCTCTTCTTTTTCCTTGCTGGTCCACGTTTTCATGATTAAAGGAAGGTCTCGGTTATTCACGAAAAATCACTTCAAGAGACTTGACCACGTCCGACACGCTTCCACTGAGTAGCTTTAAGGTTTTTGAGGAATCGAGGGTGGTCTTAATTAGTTCCCGCTAATACATTTGTAATCAACAAATTTTACGTCGGGAGCCGTGTGGAAACTCAGATTTCGCTGCGCTGATGTAATCTAAGCCGGCTTATGTAATGTAAGGCACTGTGGGATTCGCGTCCTATGTGAGTGATACTTTCAGTGCGAGCTGCGTACGGGATTTTCTAATAAAATAGCAGCACCCATTTGTTTTTGGCTTTTCGTAAGGCGCTCTTTCGTAGCCGCGTTCACTACGGTTAGTAGGCAATGAAAGGGGAAGGGTAGTTAGCAGCCAGGCATCCTATTCTGTCGCCTTACTTTTTCCACACCAGTCGACATCTTTAATTAACTCCCAGCACTCGGAGTTGCCTTCTTATGTAGAATGCTCGAATTATCGTACAGGTATCAATCCTCCTTGGTGACTTGGTTCACAGAAGTATCGCTTGTCGCTGTACTGCTTGTGTCGTATTCCAAGCGAGTGCATCATTACCTTCTAAGCTTACGAAAATTGTGCCTCCCAAGCCATATGAAAATGTGCCTCCTAAGCTATACGAAAATTGTGTCTCCAAGGCGTTGTGAACATGTCTCTTAAGCGTTACGAAGATGTGCCTCCTAACCCTTGTGGAGATGTGCCTACCAAGCGTTATTTAATTTTGCCTGACAAGTGTTATGAAAATTAGTGTTATATAATTTGTCTTGGGTCGTGAGACCAATGTGTTTGACATTACAGCCGAAACGTGCGGTTTGATGGCCCGTCGAGACTTCGAAACCGATTTTGAAAACGATTTCTTTCCTTTAGAATCAAAATATCTTCGTTGAGAAACTCAAGTGCCCCTATTCTGCTAACCGTTGCACAAATCAGGAAAGTTAAAGTATATAAGAACTTCAGCACTCGCAGTTGACAGAATTTCCTGCTAAAGAGAGGCATGGAAAGATTGTGGCATGAAAAGCTTAGAATCCTGCTGCTAGAAAGTTTTTCTATGCGTACTGTTCTGTGCCGTGTTAGAGAATCTAATTTTGAACTAAATTAGCACTTGTAATGAAATAGGTTGCTTTTGGGACAAGAAAAAAAAAGGAAGTAAGTGCTTGCGCTAATTAACGAAGCATGTTTAAGCGAAGAGTTCTCGCGTAGAATTTCCGTCATTTCCGTTTTCCGCTTTTTTTCTGCGTCTGAATGCGCTCATAGTCTTGGATTTGGCTTCGCTAATGTTTTGAAAGTCCTTAACTCGACATACAGTTGTGTCAACTATAGGCCTTTTGTTTTGGCCTGGTGTGGTAGCATACGAAGCATCGATGGCATCCAAGTTAGTGGCAAGGAAATGTACGAGCGTGCTTTCTTGTTTACGTAATGCTTCGCGTGTGTGTGTGACGGTATTTCTTATTCTGTATTCGTGAGCGATGCTCGGTGTCTCGCATCCAATGCGTCATGGTTTGGTCGAATGCTGGCGTAGTCCATACTGTTGACCTGTGACCTGATACTATCGACACTGATACTGAGCCTAAGACTGATACTGTCGACTTTTGCAGATCGAAAAATGTTGAAAAAAATTATACCCTGTTTCTAATATTCGCGGATACGATTTTCAGTCCGCGGCAGCTGCTAGCGGAAAGTGGGACGATGGAGACGATTACATGGCGCGCCTTGCTGAACGGCCGAGACAATCCAGAGAATCCAGGCAATCCTAGTTGTATAGAACGAGCATGGCTACCTTTATTTGTTCGCTTGAGTATGCTCCTAATATCGGTCCCAGATGAAATGGGTGTGGCTGTATATGAAATTTCTCGGAAAGCATTGCCTATCTAATCACGTCTACTTGTAAATCTTACAATAAATACTGGTATTGTCAACAACAGAAAATAATGACTGTTAATTCGAATCATGGCCTCTTTTGAAATCTGCTTTAAATCGGCGACGTTACGTTGGTAAAAACAGTGATAATTTAATCATAAATCCGTTCTTTTGCTGCCATGAGCAGTTCCGGATATCCGGATCAATCGGGGTGTTGCTCGTGGGTTTCATTTTGCTCGCGCGTCATCTTGTTCTTCGTCCACTAAGAAGTTTGTAAATGCTCTTACGAACCTCTTTCACGCCAAGACCGTACAGGACTGGATCTATGATGGCGCTCAAGGCGAGCAGGTACAGCGCGGCTTGACTGAAATGCTGCGGCTCGAGATCCGTGCGGTCAAAGGCTTTCAGGGCGGTCATGTAAAGGACTGGAGTCCACGTTACGCCGTACACGAAGATTAGTGTTAGACAGACACCAGCGAGCTGCATTTCGCTCTGCATCTTGCTGCCACCGCGTTGATTAAACCCCCTTGCTCTCCTCGCGATGCAAGGTCTTGTCTGTCCGTTGGAGTTTCTGCTAGGAACTCCTGCGATGTTCGCCGATTCTCGTTCGGTTGCCGGCCTATTAGCTTGTCGTCGGAGCTTGTCCCTTTGCAGCATTTTTGTCATCTCTATGATGATTCGTGTAGACATCGTGCTGATGTACACCAACGGCAGAAGCAGGAACACCAGTACGAGAGTTATCAGATAGATTCTGTGTGCCAGCACGTTCTTGCTGTCCCACAACACGGGAACGATTTGCACGGCAAACGAGGCGACCCAGCACATGTTGATTGCCATTCTTGCCCTGGCCTTGGTCACGCGTTCGTGGTAATAAAACGACTGGGTTATAGCAACGAACCGGTCATATGTAACGGCGCTCAGGTTCGTTATGTACGATACTACCGCCAACGCAGTCAAGTATCCGTTCACCGGGTGATCCGGAATGAAGCTGTACATGGGTATGACGGTGGACGTTATTATTAGCTGGGAAGTGGTCAGGCTCACTACGAAAATGTAAGTAACTCGCTTTCGTAACAGTCTGCTCGTAATAATCGAAATCGCCAGCGTGAGGTTGACCAGGAAAGCTATGGTCGAGAGCGATAACAGCATCCATTTTGCCTTTGAACCAAACGCTTGGCCCGTGAAGAAGGTTGCTTCCGTGATTGGGATGCAGGAATTGCAACTTGGCGGGTCGGTTAGTGACTGATTCTGCGCATATAGAATGCTGCTAAGCAGTTCCTCGGATGCGTTTTCCATCGTCGGGCTTCTTTCTCGACCAACCGAGAGCGATTCTTCACCCAATATCTCCTTTTCAATCTGCCGCTCAGATACCCAACGTCGTCTGAAACCTATACAAAAAAGATAAAATTTAAAAAAAAACGGATAGAGGGTTGCCGAACATTGTCCGCAGTACTATTACTGCGTTAGGGTAAGCACACGGTGATTTGCTTCGTTATGCTTGCCGTTGACTCAGTCGTAATATCCGTGAGCTGCCGGTATGGAACTTACGGTTGTCGAAGCCGTGAATTTCCGTTGTTAGGCGTGGAGTGCAGGCGAACGGTACGAAACCTCGAGCGTTTTTGTGTAGCTGGAAAGGGCAGCACGTTGCAGGCTACTTTGCATGCGCTGGCGTTTCCCGCGGCCGTTGTTTTCGTCTCTCTTCTACTTGGTGCTGAATGTTCGCCTCTCTTTCAGATTTTGGTTTCGGCGTGGAAACTGAATTCCGAAATGGCCGCGTTCGATCGTCGTCCTAGCAAAAAATCCAGGCGTTGTTTGACCGGATCCAGGAAAATGCTTTTCTGCACTTACCACTTACCAATTTTATGCGCTTGGATCCGTCTTTTCGTCAGTGGCGGTTGGTCGGCCTGCTTCTGTGAATTCTGCTTAAGTCTGCTTGAGTCCGCGTACTGGTAGTCTTAAGTCGCTATTGAGAATTGCTCTCATAAGGGAATCCTCCTCTCTATTAAATCTTGCGTTGTGAAATGCGCATGTCAAGTTCGAGTTTCACAATCTTCGATGCTTCGTCGCATTGAGCTTTCTTTTTTTTTTCAGTGGCTTGGAACATCTGTTCGTAATCGCATCAATGGTGTTTCATTCCCTACATGGCTTTCCTAATATCCGTTTCGATACCCTTGCCTGCCTATTGCGGATGATGCACTCTGGTTGGATTACCTCCAACGCAAGCTTTATAATCGGAGTCTTCTTGTGTTTAGCGTCGCTTCCACCTTTCTTCGTTGTTCCCTCGTTCGTTTGAAATACACTATCCTCCGTAACGAAGTGTGGCCAAGGTCTCACGCTTTTCCCGCACCTCCAGCTTTGTTGACCGAGATCGCGTGGCTCTGGAAGAATTCGTTTATAAATATTTAAAGTGGCCGGCAGTGAGAAAGGAAGCGGGCAGACTCAAACGTGCAACTCTTAGGTTTAAGCGCTCAGTCCTTACTATTATATGCTGCTGTGCATTTGTTTATGTCCGTGCGTCTTGCACCATCTTTCCGCGCATGGTTGCTTGTATTTGCCCCTGTTAAGTTTACAGCCAGCTTGTTTTGAATGACCATCCTAATCGTGAGGTTACTGAAAATCGTTTCGTCTCTGTCGGTATGGCTTGTCTTTGTGTTTTTGTTTTTGTTTTGTTGTTTTTATTATTGTTGATCTTGTTTTTGTTGCAGCCGTTATTATTTTTCTGTGTTTGTTGTTTTTATTACTGCTCGTAACGTTGCTTGTGCAGCCATTATGTATTTCGTTGGAAAAGTGCGATGGTCGTTCGCAATCCCATTTATTTACGTTGGTATTAGTGTGCAACTTGGCTTCCGATAAGTGTTAGGCAAGGCAAGACTGGTACGTCTACGGTTAGCCTTGCTTTAAAAGTTCAATGTTTCTAGGTTTGGGTAGGCCTGCTTTGGTCACTTGCTCGCAGCGAAGCGCGTTTTCTAAATGTTACACCATGAGGGCTTCATATTGCGAGTGCTGGTCTAGTCATGTATGTCGATGCGATGTTTGTAGAAGAATCAGAACACCATGCTATCTCATCTCCATAGATTTTTTGTGGCATAGCGTACTATAATTGAGCTAATAGGCAAACGCGCGAGGTATGTGAAGAAGTTACCTAGCAGACGACGAACAAAGCATGAATTCCATATTAGAAGCCCCGTGGTTTGTTTATCTCGTTTGAAGCAAGTGTTTTTGCGATGTTTTTTTTTTTTCTAACTAACCGTGACTTTTTTTTTGGCATAGCGTATTATCATTGAGCTAAAAACACATACGCCAAGTACGTTATGAAGCTACCAATAATGTTAACTTAGTTAAATAAAGAAAACATGTATTAGTTATTAGAAGCTCGTGTTTTGTTTACCTCGTTTGAGGCAAGTGTTTTGCGATTTTTTTTTTTCCTCTATTAGGCGTGCGTGTTTTGGGGATTTTTTTTTTGTTTGTTTCAGTCAGTTGATGGAGACTCTTGGCCCGGCGTTGAAGACATTTCGTAGCGGAGAACACAATGCACTGGTTTCGTACCTGGCTAGTTCCTCGACGATAAGTGAAGGAGCGGATTCTGACTTCGGGCAGGTGCGTCTGCAACTCTTGCTTCTCTTTCGATTTACTTTCAGCCCACGAGCTGCGAGCAAGGCATTTGCAGTTCGACTTCTAATCCGATATCTGCGGGATAGAGAATCAGGGAGTGAATTTGCTTGTTATGCCGGTGCGGGGATAAGTGCGAAATGTGTCTATGCCCTTGTTACATAACTCTGACACGCCTATTTTGAATGGATCCTTCGTTTTGGCCTTAAAGTTTAAATTACATGCGTCGCCTCTTTCGACCGCCTTTGAACTACACAAGAAACAAGTCCTATCGCGGTTTTTTCCGGAAAAAAACACCAGTTCTGCGTTATTGTCTGCGCAATCATCAATCAAGCCGTGGTCAATTTCTGGGAACTTTTTAGTAAAATTCCAAACTTGATATTTGTGTGAAAATTTGGGTTTTTATTTTGACTAAACGTAATACTGGCCTATGGCGTGCATTATGTACCATCCCCAAAGCCTGTTTTTCCTATGCTGGTTACGATGGTACATTGCAAAGATCAGTTGTGTAAGTGAGGTTTCGTTAGAGCTCGGTTGAAAGTGCCGTCTGTTTTTCTATAGCTGTCTCAAGTAGTGGCGCAACTTCAATCTGACTGACCTCCCTCGTTGTCTCGGAAACAAACATAATTTTCGTCCAATAGGTATAAATGCACGTGACAAGAAGAGCTACCGTTTAAGTTTACGCGATTAGTAAGAAAGGACGTACTCGTTTTAGAGTTGCTCCTGACCTGCCAGAGTGGAGCGCTCGTGTTTCATGTGGAGCGCTACGGATGCATTAAACGATATTTCGTGTTTATATTTTGTATATTTATAATGATATAATGTATACACAACATGATCGCTTGCTTGGTCTCAAGGTTTTTGAAACCGTTTTTTTTTTTTTTTTTTTTTTTTGTACTCTCAATTCATGGCAAATATGCATGTTCTTGTTGAAGCTTGGCTGGAAGTTTTATAATTCATGATGATCGGCACAGAAGGTACGTACGTGGCGGTGCAGGGTCACATGGCGAGGCACTTTACGGCTAGCATTCTGAATAGAAGTTGTATTTCTGGCGAATTGCTCGTAAAAAAATTCCAACTTCATGGCAAGCATACTTTTACATATGGCTGCGATGAGGGGAACTTCACATAGAAACGCGAAATAACTAGGAATTCAGTATACGAGTCCGTGGTTTGCTGGGCCGTGGATTGTAAAGCAGCTTTGGAGCTTGTTTCGGCACATAAAACATACGGTCAGCTGCGTTTCCCCAATTGTGCTGTGTAGGTTTTCTTGTAGGTCTGCACGAGGCAAAGATTGGTATTAATGCTGGATACGGTTGGCTTGCTGGTATTCAGAGCATGTACCCAACTGACGCTTTGTTCGTTTGATTTGTCATGCTAATATTACCTATTGTATGTGGAGGGGTGTTGTTAAAGTTCTAAGATCCTGCGTTACCCCAAGGGTCGATGGCCGGACAACGCTGAGATTTGATGGATAGGTTCGCCTAGCGAAGCTGCGCGTAGGCGAAGAGGAAAGCTGCGTTTGACGCAGTGTTCAAAATTTCAAGCTCTGTACGGTACTTTACGTTGATTTTATTTTTATTATTATTGTTATTATTATTATTACTATTATTATTATGTATTATTTTTTATTATACTTGGTTTATGATTATCGTATACTTTTAATATTACTATTGCTATTATTATCATATATTCTATATTTTATTACTATGCTTGTTTTATGAAGCTGCGTTAGAGGAGTGTGGCAAAGTGTCCAAACATGTAGACAATGAGTGTGTCACTGTATAGAAAACGCGTGTAGCTTATGAGTGTGATGGTGTCACTTTATGAAGTGATTTGGATGCTAGAGACGCTCTGATGCCAAAATCGTAACGATGACTAACGTTTATCTCCCACGAGTGTTTTTCAGTTTCGTCGTTTCGGATGAGTGAAACATGCTGATTTGCTCGACGTGGTCAGTTAGCGCTAGGCGTTTAAATCTTTTGCACCTTGGTAGCCTTTTCTATGCTTGAAACCTCGACTACATCTGCCTGCGATATGCCAACTCCTATGAGCATGTTCTTGGCCTTTGCTGATTGTATTAGCTAACTAAGTACTTACGCAAAGCTCTGCCGATTTTGTTTATAATCAGAGAAGTGAGCTACCTTCTTTTCCTTTTGTGTTATTCAGTGCAGATGGGTGGAAGTACATCACGCAATGTTACGTAATGGACACTTGTATTTCTGTATTCTCGTTAAATTAACGTTCCGATTAAGGAAGAGGAAATAAAAAAGAGTTTCTGTTGTTATCATGAATCCATCAACTAGATTACAATGTTTGGTTACAAAATGTTTACCTCGAGTGCGGGAAAGAATCTGATCTGGATGTGAGTTGGAGAGCTTTGTTGAACTAATTTTCTAATGTAGGCTTTGCCACGAAAAAATAAAAGCTCTGCAAGGTTTTCTTATTGCTAGCCATCTCGAGTCGTGCCCAGCAGACAAAATTCAACCGGTCGTGGAAAATAAATGCCTTCGTTTCCTTCGAAATTTTTCCTTAATCTGTGAAGTTCTTTGTTGGATTTTAGGCTTGCAGATGAAGTACAGAGGAGCTTGGCAAGCTTTTGCTTGTGCTAAGTTTTTCCGCTTTCAAAATTCGACCAAATTGCAGTTGCTGTTCACCACCTCATGGGGGTGTTTTGAATACCCATTTTCTTCGCTTTCATCTGAATCTTCGTTCGGTTACCAAAGTGATTTGTAGTCAACGCAGAAATCGGTTAAATCTTGAAGTTAATGTGATTGACATACGGAAGCCGACATGTGAGTTTGATTGGTGAATGCTATTAGAACAAAGAGATAGACGCTTACAGGAAAATGTACGGTCGCTTGGACAGAGGACTACGTTTGCTAAGCATAGCAATCTTGATTATATACTCCTGTTAGTGATACTTAAAACTGCGCGTCACAGATAGAAACTTAGCGTGCATGATTTGAATCGTGATTTGAATCGGTATAAGGCCTTTCTCCGGAAATAATTTGTGTACCGGGACAGAAGAACTTTTTTTCCATAGTATAATTTTTTTATTGCGGAATAAGCAATCACGTTGTTTACTAACCAGTGCATCAGGGCCAATAAATACGGAGAAGTGGTGAAGCATGCTATTGAGGATGCAATGGCTTTGGCGTATTTGGTGGCTTGATTCCTATAGCGTATTGCTGATGCTTGCGCCAGCCCTTTTAAAATCGCGACGACAAGCATATAGTAGCTGGCGGACTTTTGACCCCATCCCTTGCACGTAAGCACTGCCATGTTGTCTGCCTTGTACTGGATAAAGCGTTGTTTGGCTCACAGATACCAAGATAAAGTCTTCGGTCTAGGTATCCAGGCTGATCCGAGGCGCCATTGGCCTTTCACTGGGAAGTTTGCTTGTTTTCTAGCTTTCAGCATTTAAATCGCGAACTTCTGCTTGGACAGAAGTCGGATTAACTACGGACATGCCGAACAGCACTGGGGCCGAGACAGACCACGATCACGCTTATAATGAGTCAGCAGCATTAGGTAAGCATATTTTA